>UCOJ01000528.1:0-91327 GCA_900474305.1 Cecidostiba fungosa
AGTGATGAAACGCTTTTTCTCACATTTCTTGAGCATTTAATGGAATGAACATAACCCCAAAATAATCCTAATGATTTTTCTTTTTGTATCGTACAGATTGTACACTAAACGTACAGAGAGTTTGTAATATTGACTGCTTTTTACAATATTCGTACAATTCGCAGTTGATTCGAGTCGTACAAATACGATTTGTAAAGATATTAATGATTTTCTGATTTTTTCACTCTTCTGACCGATTACATTATTCGTAGCACTTTGATAGTCATTAATCGGCCATCATTTCTAGCTAATTTGACTAGATAAAACTATATCTACAAGCTTAAAATGGCTTGTGACGTGTTATGAGTAATATCTTACCTCGTATCTTACGTAATTAAATTCCAATAAATGCTTAAGAAATGTTCAAAAAAGCGTTTCATCCGTGCTCAAGTCTTAGTTAACATCATAAGCTTGTTTATAGCCCTTGTAAAAGAATATTGCTCCATAAATGGCAAATAGTTAAAATGGATTTCTACCAGGATGTTTGACCTATAATTTAAAATTTAACATTAAAAAATTAGAATTTTTCATCAACCAAATTGATGACCTAAAAATTTAATACTTTTGAGAATACCGAAGGCGTCAGTTTTAGAGAAATTCATTACGCCACCAGATCCAGGCCGAGTGAATCCTAATGAGCAATGAGAAAAACTAAATCAAACTATCACTTTATTTCTGATCTTTTTTATTATACAATATATTTTAAAATGTGCACGCTAGTTAAAAACGGATTTCAAATTCGGAACGAGTATATGATCCAAAAAACCAAAATATTTGACCTCATGGGCATGATCCTCAAAATTTGTTTTTCGTGGCAGAGTTGTTTACATATTTGAATGAGAATTGCTCATACTTACTATTATACGGAGATCCAATTCCATATTCCAATATGGCTGCAGTGGCTCTTTCTCTCTCGCTCACTCGCTCGCTCTTTCGCTCGTGAGTAAAAAATCATGAACGTAATAACGTAGTATCGCTAATGGTTGAGCAATTTCAGCGGATACGAATGCTCTTCCCGTTTTGTACTCGTCGTTCTGCAGCTCTCCTTCTTTCCTTCTACTGCTGTTTCTCGTCTTTGCCAAGCTCTCGCCTTATCTTCAGCTTCTTTTCTTTAATCCGCATATTTTCGGGACTCAGAGAATTGGTTGAAATTTTTAGATCCCCATTGAAAAGTATCAGTCTCGTCGCTGAGCAACTGCACGCTTGAACGTTCGTAAATAAGTTCCTTATATAAGTGCCTGCGATATACAAAGCGCTTGATGGTTTTATGTCCCTCTTTCAGATATTTGTCCGCCGTTTTGTTTGATCGTTTAAAGATGTTTTGTATACTTACAGTAGAGAATTCAGACGCACGTTCTTTTTTTCATATTTTGTTAACTTTTGAGCTTAGGTATTTATGCACACTTATAAGTATAGAAATCCTAATACTCTGTGGTCGTACTCCCATAACCCCGAAATCTAACCGAACATAAGTTTATTTAATTATCAAGTTTTACGGTGTAGTGTTATTTATCGATCTACTGTTTGTTTATTAATAATACAACATTGTGACTGTTTTATTTGTACTGTAAATGAAATTTATTTAACATTTTCTACAATTTGAAAAGATTTTGAAAATTTACAGCAAAAATAACGCATTTACAATGCTATATTATTAATAAACAAACATTAGGTATATATAAATAACACACTTTACACCTTAAATCAGTTATGACACACTTACACCTTAAATGACCATATGTTAGGTCAGATTTCGGGGTTATGGGGCTAGCGAATTGGCCAAGCATTGACAGCTGGTTGGAGAACTGGCCAGTGTACATGTGACTTATTTTTTACCAGGGTGATAATTTGCAACAAACATGTTTCCATACTTCAAAGTTTAACTGAATACTTCTTTTATAGTGTATGTAATACTATTTAAATTATAGGCGGTAAATATTCATTAAGATGATAACAAAACGTTTAAAATGAAATTCGAAATATTTTTAACGGGAAATATAAAGTAGCAAAATAATTGGAAAGTGAATTTAGCACCGATAAAGCAAGTCCGCATTGATTTCTCATCTATCTTGGTCGTATCCCTCCTCGACTTCTTGCCTCATTATCAAATTCCAATAAATTTCCGCTTTTAGACAACTGAATAATTACAAGCGCCTAGGCTTCGTGAGTGATTATTCTGTTTAGTTGATTATCACTTGGAAATCTGTTATCTTCGTCTCAGAAGTTTGTATCAAATAAAACAACTACAGTCCTAGTGAATTAACTTTTTAAGATATACAAACATTAAAATAAGTAACAAGTACTATGATTATTATTAGAAGCTGAATCACAACTTACTTTATCCATACAGCAACAACCTATGAAATCACCAAGTAAACTAAAATCAATAAAGTAGGAATTACGCCAGCTATTTATTAAATCTATTTTGAAGACAAATATTTAATAGTTTAAAATGCACACTAAACGACATTACCTAATGCAGAAATAACTTTTATGTAAGTTCAATCTCCCATCTCACTTTCTCTATTTTTTGCGCTAGGTACATAACAACAATTTGCTCCCGAGATATTTTACTACGACCACGAGCTTTTATTACGCGAGTTTGATGCATTCCTGCGATAAAAATAATTGGACAATGTGGATACATAGCTCTGGATTTATAGAGCATTTCTAAGTACGTGAACAACTAAAAATACATAAACTGGCCACGACGTCTTTTAACAAATTCTCAATTTGTATACACCTTTTCGGGGAATAACAATAAGGGAAAAGAAAGCGTACTATTTTCTAAATGTCTCGAATCTTTCTCCTCTAACATTTTTTATTTTCTTCCTGCAGCTATTATTGTTTTATCACGGGAAATATAATGTAATCAAAAGCTTATTTCTGAATTTGTTTTATCTGTTCTTGGAATAGAGAATAGATCTAATTAAATCAGCCTAAGATTCCATTTTTTATGATTTCGAAATTACTCACAATTTTGAGATTAGAAATTTAAAAAAAAGATCTACTCTATACCTCCTAAATCCAAGATGTACACTTGAGCGTATTCCTTCCTTACCTATAAATTAATCAAATCTCTTTAGATAAGTAACGTGTCGTAAGTAATTCAGCTGTTAATTAGTGTAAATATTTAAGGGTGAGGGAGAAAAAGGTAAAGCTGAAAGATAAAAATAAGGGTTTATTAGAGGTAAGACAAAAACAGTAAGGCAAAGATATAAAGAAGAAAAGGTGTGCGCACAGCTTGCAGCGCGTCGGACGGATAAAAGTGAAAAAGAGAAGATCGAAGGAAGGGAAGGCGAGGGAAGGGAAAAGAAAAGGTCCGTTCTCGAATCGCAGCTTTAATCCCAGCACGGCAATTCAATATCCATTCCCCGAACGATTTCGTGTGCGCGCAGTTTGTAAGTAACGATCACTCGTCCATTTCAGTTTCGTTTACTTACTTCTTGTCTGCTTTCCGTTCAGCGGGAATAGCCACGGCCACCGCCACCACCTCGCACTGCCATGAAAACGCCACTTTATTCGTGGTTTTGCGCGGTGCAACAGCGCCAACAACGTCCTTTTTACGATTATGTCATTAAAATCTTGCTCATTCAGAGAACAATACGGATGCTACCATCTGCCCGTGTGATCAACTTCGGCAGAATTCGTATGAATGCGCCTTTCTGGAATTGGATCGAGTGTTAGATTTATTTTGCGAGGGATATTTGTGAAATTGGATGGGTTACCGAGAAAATTCGTACTTTTTATGAAACTTTACTGATGGAACTATATAGCAGTGAAAATTATAGCTCTTTAGTGTTGTCTGCGTGACGTAATTTCGTTTTACTTCAAAAGAGTACCGTTGGAACAGTGTGTGATCACAAGAAAAAGTTTTACACTTATTTGTATACCTATACCAGTTTCCGGTATACAATTTTCATATATTTTTATCTTTTCATTTATTTTTAAGTTAAAATAGATATGGTAATTATTCTACTTGTTCTCTAATTCGCTGTTTCACTTTGCGCGCAATCTCTAAGAATGCATGAATTCCTAACATAAAAAAGTAAAACTTAGAAAATATGATAACAAAAATGTGTTGAGCACATCTCAAGTCGCTAGTAAAATAGTTCCTTCGACTAAAATTACTTTAGATTTAAGTTCCTAGTTTAATAAGAATGCTAGTAATTTTCAGATTCAAATTTGAATTATAATTCCATATTTCAAGAGTTTAATTAATTACGAGTTTTGAATTTATCCAATTTCTTCTTCAGTAATCGATTTCACTTTATGAATCAATTTTCAATTTAGCATATTTATATTACCTCTATTTATTTTATCGAATTAGATTAAATTTTTCATGTATGTCTGATATGAAATTTAATGCACAGATTGAAAATTTCAAGTCTCGCCATGCTTGGCCGTTTCTACTTATGCATACTCTATACAAAAAGATCGATTCTAGAGTATACCTTATAATTTTGACTGTTTTTCAAGATTTGGCCTTAAAAATAAAATACTGCCGACAAATTATCATTTTACATCATCCTAATTTAAACTTTCATAGGAATCCATATCCTAGCGTGCCAAATTATACATCGAAACTTATATATTCTGCCCTAAGGGTCCTAAAAATGAGGCGCATAACGAGGCGCTGCTTGGTCTCGAATCTGGGTATCTGGAAACCGCAACCCCTTGGAATTGCGATAGTTTTCGAAGAAATGACAATCTTAACTTACAAACCCGCTGGTTGAAAAAGAAAAAACAAAAAAATAAAACAAAGGAAACTTTTGAACATCTCGAATAAACAACCTCAAATTCGAGCTTAAATCTGCTTTATTGAATACTCTGCAAACAGTTTTAAAACTGAAAGTTTCACGCTTGAAATAAACAACCTCTAAAAAACAATCAACCACAAGAACGTGACGAAGAAATCTGGGGCAAAACAATTACAACGCAGTATGTAATCGACGCACAAACTCTAGTGCATCGTGATAATGAGTCAAAAACATTAACGTGATCTCAGAAGATTTTCCTCAAACAACTCGTTATTCATAGTATGATATTCTGTCAAAACCAAAGTGTATATCCATGAGAATAGTAGAGCAATCGAACGAAGCTTGTGTGTGAAAGGGAAGCGGCATGAGTGCAAGCAAGAAACAGCGACGAGGCAAGCTGTTCTCGTTCTCGCAAAGTAATAAGGTGTGTGCGCAGGCGCGCAAGAGCGCACAAACGGATAAAGCAAGTGAAGAGATCACGTGACGTGAATTACCGAGAGCGAGAGAGAGAGAGACAGAGCAGCACAGCAGCAAGTTGGAAAGGAAAGGTCGGCTTAAAAAGCGTACAGCAGCGGCACAGCAGTGCCATCTGGATTTCGACGCGAAGCCGAGATTAAACTGCAGAGGCGCGATTACGATCCAGCAGGATCCGATTGGCCAGCCGTTCGTCGAACGGCAGAGGCGGAGCAACGGTAATGAGTTTCCAACTCGTTTCTCTCTCTCTCTCTCTCTCTCACACACACACACACACACACACACTCGCTCGCTCACTCACTCTCCATCTCGCTCGCTCTCTCGCCCCCTCCAGCCAAAGGATATCTCGCTCGGCGCCTGCTCGCGATCTTGCTCTTCGTGCTACATGGCTGCTGTGTGCAGCAACAGCAGTTCTCTGTTCTCCAACTCTTTAACGGAGCGCGGCCTCGCTCAAAGAGCTGCTACCTTGCACTTGCGGCGGCGGGCCTCGCGCCCGAGTTAAACCGTTCCGCAAAACTTGCGCTGCCTGCCTGCCTGATGCTGCACCTTCTTGAGGCGCTCAACTGCTGCCGCTGCAATTTCATTACAACTCGGAGAAAAGATCTCATTAAGCTTATACCATGCTGCATTGACCATCATGAATAAAAGATCATTACATTCGAAAAATACTCCGCAGACCTCCAAGCTCCACCTGCTTCTGTTATTGCTGCCGCCGCTGATGTTGCGGTTTATTTTTATGCCGCTCGCATGCAACTTCGCCATGCTGTGTTGCTTGTAGTTTCTTTTTTTATATTCGATGCTCTTGTTCTCGGGTGGTATTCTTTTTAAACAGTTGTTTGAACGAGGAGCTTGTTTACCTTGCTAGATTGTCACGCAAGTTTATTTTTGCCGATAACTGAATCTTTGAATGAGTGCCTGTTTATGAAACCCCATTTAGTACACAATCGACAAAATTAGTTTAAGTGGGCTAATTAAGTAACTCATAGCTCAAGTGGATGTAACTTTTTTGTTCTTGTTTACATGTTTATACAATTACAAAAGAATGTAATTAATAAAAAATAAGAAACTGGCTACAAGTATACTATACTTAAAAGTGATCATGTTCCCTCCCCCCCTCTCTCTCTCTGCCTTTCTTTCTTGCAGGTTGAAGCAAAGATATTACAGTCATATTGTGCTAATAAAACATTGATTATTAGTGATATGAAAATATCAGTCTAATTTTCTAATTTTAACTTTGTACGAATACATCTACGTTTGTTCTGATAAAATGAAATGAACCAAACAATATATGGCTTTAATTCTAAAAATTGTATTGTAAATAAGGTTAAGCAATGTTTAATAAACTTGGCGCTTTTATGTGGAGTTTTTTAGACCGAGTGTGAAATTTGCAATAAAAGTCGAAGACGAGTGCATTTGTCGAGGTCAGAAAGCCCATTTGGCCCTTGGTGCAAACCATATTTTTTATTTGCAATCGTTTTTACTAACTTTTCAAAAAAGCAGGCAATAAAGGATTCTTTATTGCCCGCTGGTCGGAAAGAGGTCACTTTAGGGCGGTCTTTTAGATCTAAAAAATATAGAAATTTTGTATGTGTTACAAAAAATATGGTGTGGACCGAGGGCTAAGCGAATATTTTTACCTTGTGTGGTATCTGCAATACTCGCCTTCGTCTCATGCTAAATAGCCTTCAACTCGTACTGCCAACTCCACACTCGGTCTAAAAAAAGCCGACTTTACGCCCTTGGTATACAATATACTATTGTTAACGCATGCAAGCACTCACCCGAATAATTGTAGTAATTAGTTTATAATAAGTCTGCAATGTTTTCTAAGATTTAAAGAAGCAAATATTTTGTCATAGTTACTTGCAGGTTGCCCGGTTACTTCATGGTCGCATCAGATATAATTAAATATCAATTTATTAACTTAAGCTTAGCCATAAATATCGCTCTCACGCCTACAATACTGAACGATCAATAATAATCGTGCATGTACACATTCACTATAGTATTTATAAGTTACACTAAATATTTTTCTGTGTATACAGCTTATTTCACTTGAACTTACATAATAATTTCATAGTTTTTTGCGTAAGTTTTTGAAGGCTTATATGAAATATAACGAGTTCAAAGGTGACAACTGGACAATGAAATTTCCGTACATAAAATATTGTACTTTAAGTGATTTTCAGACATATTGATTTTGAGAATGATTCGCACTTAACCAGAATTTAATTTTCTGCAGAAATAAGCAAGCTCTTTTTCAAAAATATGCATGGCTGAATATAATTATTTTTAAATTTAGAGACGCTATTCTTTGAAGGTGTGATATTATCAGCTATATTAATACGCGAAAAATAACTTTCGAAGAAGTTAATTGCAATCACTAATGTGATTGCCTCTAAAAAATAGACAAAAACAAAGCTAATAATTATTTCTTATGTATTTGCTAAATTATTTTTTTATTTTTAATCAGATTGCTTCATTAACGGCTTCATACCATCTAGCCTAGAAATTCTTAATCGTCAGAAAAAATACGTATAAAAAACTTTTGTAACTATTAGGTAGTTTCAAGTTCTTGTTTTCTTACAATATGTCAGATCGTGCTGAAAATAAGGTTCTAATAAGACCTACCCATTCGCACTTCCTAGTGAAAATGTCACACCTGATGGTCAAGCCTCGTACTATTCAAAGTTATATCGTTAACGAATACCCTTTTTGATCAACATCAAACAAGAGTCAAAGAAGAAATAAAATATTTATATATTTATCAATAATAATAATAATAAAACTATCAGCTGAAATCATTCCATTTTCTATGAGAATTGCAAAGATTTTAGATAATTTTCTTCAACAATCATACTTGCCATCACGTGCCACGTGAAGTATATAACTTTGAGAGCTCGTTTCAGCGCCCTCTCGGAAGTCCGAATCTGCGAAAATTTGTGAATCTTCTACGAAAAGAGTGGCAGAAGTTAGCGATTAATTAATTCGCTCATAAACTCCAAGTGAAAATGTATGTCAATACTAATCTATTTAAGTGATATTTAGACATATAAGCAATCTAACGCCAACATAACTGATCTTCCTGTGATTGACAATATTTCCGAAAGATGGCGCTTTCATAGCTTCGCTTATTATCCCCTCTAACCGACTGCACGCAGATACCATTGGAACGTTGCAATACGTTTGAATATTTCTCGTTATAATTGATAATTATTTTATAATTTTCGTTATTGAGAATGAAAAAAATCCAAAACTTAATTTGCAAAGTGGCCAGAGCTTCGTTCGTTCCCAGGGTAAAATGTAAAACACGCAACAGTTTTAATATTGAAATCAAGGTGAAGCGCATTATTAGCCACATCGGCCAACTAATACAGGTGAGAGAGCGGCGGCCGGTGTGCAATCTTAACTTTTGCGGGCTAAAACCGAAGTCTCTCTCTCTCTCTCTCCCTAACGTGAGAACGCGCGCGCGCAACTCGCCCAAGTACTTACAAACCGCGTTTCTCTGCGGCTTTTGCGGCGCGTCGATCCGTAAACCTAAGAAATTCTTGGGCCCCGCGCGAGAGGGAGAGAGAGAGGCACGCCGCGGCCAGAAAAAATATTTAAGGCTACTCCTTACATTTAATCTCGCGCGCGCTCGCGCTTCAATAAGAAATATCATGATTCAGGCTTTGCGGTGCGCAATTCCGCAGCTACTGTACATTATATATACTGCACCGTTTCTGTCTTCGACGGCAGTAATTAGAAACAGGAAAGTGCGCGCGAGTTGGCTTTTTACAATCAGCGAATTAAACACGAAAATGACGGAAGGAGAGAAGAAGAGAAAAAAGAGCCGCACTGATAATTCCATGTAAAAGTTATGCTGATAAAATAATAGGGAGAAACGCTTGCTATGGAGCCCGACTCGGATCTGTAATCACGTTAGTCCCTGACACGAGGGACCAAGTGGTATGGAACGCGTGCAGAGAGAATGAGAGAATTCGCTCTCGCGCGCGGGTCGCCATGTTGCTTTCTGGTCACGTCGCGCCGTAAAACAAAGGAACATCGAGGCTTTCTCTCTCTCTCTCTTACGCGGAGAATACGCGCCTCAATATTTAATCTCTCATTATCGGGGCTGAGGCTGAGCTTTTGAGACAAATGGCAATTTTAGTGCCCAATAAGGTCTCGGACGCGATTACGAGGCTCGTGCAATAGGCGTAGCCTCGACGCGCTTCCCTCCACTTCAGTTGGCTCCGATGCTGAACAACAGCATATAGCACAATAGCCGTTAAATAAATTCCTACGCTCGATTGCAGCGAGAGCGACTCGATTTTTTTGTCGCCCACTGCGCGCCGACGCAACCGTGAGCTCTGATGGTCTTTTTGCTGCGCTAGACCTATTCGCTGCATGGCACCCACGCCTACTGTTTTTTGGAAAAGCCTTTAACAGCTGCTTTTATTGTTTTCGCGAGTTCCATTGTTATGCGCTGGTCGTCTAACTATTAATTTGAGACAGGAAAATGGTTCCTTGAACCGACGGCGACTATACTATTTCGATTGTTTACGCATCTAATATATAGGTGAACGATTGCTTAAAAGAGACATTTTTTTCAAGGAAAAAACATCGTTTTCGATAAACCAGCAAACGAAAAGATTTTCATTTACCAAAAGTGCTTTTGAATCATTACGATATAATTATACTTGAAATGAGAAATGTTCTTTCGTACAAAAAAGTGTGTATTTATTATCTTACTCGATATTATAATCCACATGACGTAAAGACACTATTTTATTGCTGAAAGCCAGGATAAAATGCGGTATCAATAAAAAGAAAATTTCATTAAGACAGACTTTCGTAATGAATCAAACATTAAATCTGGAGCAAAATGCAGGTTGCAGTTCCCCGCATTAATCTCACAATAGCCTCAATTTATTCTTGGAAGTGCCAATAATCCGTCATAAAATATTTAATCGGTGCAGTATAACTCAAAATTACTGGGACAGTAACATCGCGATATTTTAATGCGGCACCACCGTTGCCGCTGCAGTATCTTGAAAATGCAATAAAAAGCTGCAGCAGCAATAAGGAAATTAGTCTTTTGCATTATACAAAGCTATAGGTATATACATTCGCACATGTAATCATGCAGTAGGAGAAATACGCCGCGGCGTGATTAAATAAATTAAACAGGAGAAAAAAATTTATATAAAACACGCAACACCGAACGAGGCAAGAACGCGATGCTGCAGGGAAAAATGCATCATCGGATGTATAATGCAGCGTGTTACACTCGCTCGTGCGGATTTAGAGGAAAACAATTTGCAGCGGCGATTAAGGAGAAACGGAGATTTCAGCAAGACGGATTTTTAAGGAAAAAAAAAAATTAATAAGAGTGTGCGAGAGGAATGGTGTATGTGTGCGAAAGAATATAACGCAGAGAAGAATCATTGCAGTCAAGATGAGAGAGAGAGGGGGAGAGAAAGAGCTATTATGCTATTGCGCGCCTCTATGAGCTAACTCCGTTTAATAGCACCTACGAGGGGAACTAGTGACCATAATGGCCGCGCGATAAAACGATATTGCGGCGCTTTCAATTGGACGATTGCACTTGCCTCTCTCGTGATGGCAATTATCCTTTTCTGCGAAAATCTCCGCGCCATTCCGCTCGTAACTACGCGTATAAACGCGAAGTAAGAAAAAAATATATATAGCTACGCATAGCTCGGAAAATGCAACTTGGATTTCACAGACCACGCGTATACAAAGTTTTTATAAGAGATCTAAAAACGTACAAGAACAATCCCAAAACGCGTCGTTCTTTTTTTCAGGGATACAGCGAGAAGAAGTCGAGAGAGACAGAGAGAGCTCGGCAATCGAATTAAAGCCCTTGAGGATTGGCCCGAGTGAGAGAAAGAGAAGAGCGTAGGCGAGTGAAAAATCACCGCGCCCCAGCGGAACAAGCCCCGGAGAGCGGCGGAAGACACCATGATCGAGCACCGGACATTAGGTGCCCTAATGAAAACATGGCCGCCACCTGCGGATACGTCTCTCAGGAAGTTGCGCGCAGGTATCTATATATGTATATAATCGCTCGAGAGCTCTTTTATCTCAAAATTTAATCTCCAATTTTCCGACTCGCACAATTTCTTCCGCAGCTCAGCTCTCACTTTTTCTCTTTCGTTGGAGACACCGATATTGATGATGGTATAGTCATCGCTATACTCGCGAGGCCGTATAATTGATAAGAGGATCAATCAGCGAAGTTATTCCAAAGCCTCGATGTTTCATATGACCGAGAGTCAATGTTTGATTCGGTGGTATGTGTGAGCGTATAATCGAGTCACGTATAACGCGTATGAATGTATGCACGACCGCGAAGAATAAGAATGTGAGGTTCGAATGTGATGCGGAACGCTTGCCTAATAAGGAACGGATATATACATGTATACGAAACTCGCGCTTGATTATTAAAGCGCGAGCGCAAACGGCCGATGAATGAATAAAGAGACACAGAGAACGACGAGAGTGTTATTGCAGCTCGGAGAGCTATAGCGAGAAAAGAGGGCTGGAAAAATTACGAAGAGCAGATATAGATATATATACAGCGCGCAGGGGTGGGAACGAACAAAGAGAGAATAGTGGTGGTGGTGACGGTGGAGCGAATGAGGGGAAAAATCCAGGTCCGACTTAATAGAAATACAATGGGATATGTACACACAATGCGAATGTGTGTAGGCGCTCCCCAGGCGGCCGTTCGACGAGCCACGGAGAATAAATCAAACTCCAATACGCTAAGTGGTCGCGTTTGACGCTAACCAGACGCGCCGCGCTGCTTTTTGCGGCGCTCTCGTCGCGAAGATTAAATTCTACTTAATTTCAGGCCTGGACGCTTTTCGCAGCTATCTATATAAACCATCAGATGTGCTGGAAAAGTACTGGGGCTCGAAAAATTCATTACTGTTTTCAATCGGATCTATTTTTCTTTTTTCTTTTCATTTGTCACACACCAAATAAGGCATTTACACTTATATAAATATATTGTTACAGGAACAGGAGATGGAAACTTATATAAATATGCAACTGCGGAGAGCTGCTCCGGATGAGCTTCCTGTCGATAAGGAATTCATATTTTCATCCGCCAACTTCTCGTTCACTTACAATATAAATTGAAATAATTATGACTCTATTGTAAAAGAATAATTATTTTATTATACGTTTGATGCAATAACTGATTTATAGTACACGATGATGGATCGAAAGGTCATAATTCTGCAAATGAATAATATGGATGAAGTCTTTTACACTGAAAGCTCGGATCTACCTCAATTACAAGGAATATCGATGTAAGATATCCTAATCTGATTTGCCGATAAAAGAAATAATATGATATGATAATTCATTAAAATCCGGTGAAAAAATCTTACTCCTAATGCGAGCGGGCAGCTTCATCGAATTATCCCAGAGCGAAATTTCGGCGAGGTCCGGCACGATTTTTCTTGCTGATTTATGCCAGCAAATCGACCAGACAGAGAGAGAGGGAATAGAAGAGGGCAAAAGTCAGGGGGGCTACCGCCTCGTAAATCCAGCGTTTTCGCTGAATATTCCCATAATTCTCACTCGCGGCAAATATTTACGCTCTCGGCACCCAACCCCCGCCCCTCTCGGCTCTCACTGATTGTAGCTCTCTCGAATTAACTCCGCCCCGCGAGTTGCACGAGAAACTTTGCGCGCAGGCGCGTATATATACGTTTATCCGTTGCCGATAAGAATAACAATGAGGGCTCTCTGCGAGCCTTTTTCCTTCTTATTTCTTTTCTCTCGTAATTAAGGTGGATTTGAATGAGAAGTTAAAATGAAAAATGCCTCGCCGTCGGGCAAATTAAATTTCCGAGCTCTCCTCGAGGGCCCCAATTGTCTTATCCGGCTAAAGAAGAGGCAAATAACCTGGCGGCTGCCCGAGAAACAACGAAGGAATGGAATATTGCAGAGAGGAAGCAGTAGGAGGCGGTTCACCCTCGGAGGCTTGTTAATCAATCAGAAAAATTGTCTAAGTAAATGAGCTGAATAAAACTGGTCTCGACCGGCTTGCAGGATTGCGAAACCTTGTTTTTCATGATTTAACGATTAAAATACACATCTTCAAATACGTTTGTGTATACGAAAAGTTAATATCAAGACGTTTGGAAACAACAGAGAGGGAGAGAGCAATTCGGAAATACGAAGGATAATGAAAAGCTTATTCGATAAAAGAAAATGATGTAACTGCAGCCCACGAGTATATCTGCAATACACACGCAAGACCATCGAGAAAGAGAACTGAGTCTATACCACCGGCGCTTATTGTGTATCTATGAGAAAACAGGGCAGAGAGTAACGAAATTACCCGCGGGGAGCCCATTCCCGGCACGGCGGCGGCGGCGCGCAGGATCCGAGTGCTCCGAAAATCCCCTCGGCACTAAATGAAACTTTCATCTCTCGCTCCGACTTCGTATGCAGCGCCTCAGCTCGTAATCCCGTCGCTTGCGGTTTTCCAGAGCTCGCTCGCCTTTTTTACATCGACGTTTTCGCGCGATATCGTTTTCCTCTTACACTATACTGCTGCAGTAGCAGAAAGAGAGACGAAAGCAAAACTTTTCTCTCGCGCTCGCTGGGACGCTAAATGTTGCAGCGAACGACGAGCGCCGCGTCTAACTCGCGCGATCTTACAGCTCTACTCTCTCTCTCTTTCTTCCGACTTTTAAACTTTTGTCGCAAGCTCGAGTGAGTGGAAATCCTGAAATCCGGCGCGGCACACCCCCGGGGACAGCAGCCGCTAAACTTTCCGAACGGAATTCCTCTGCGGCTTTCATAAAATTCCGACTGTCCGGACGACTTTGCGCGACGCTGCACTCGACGCTTTATCCCCGAGATCGGCGCGAGCAAGTTCGGCCCTACTCCCCCTAAAACAGATCGGGGAAGAAAAAAGGCTTGTATTAAAAACGTGTATGTGTGTGTGTTACGAGGTACTCTCTCACGAGGTTACCGCTTTCGCACATAGCGCGAGAGAGCGTGGAAAATGTAGGTTAATCCTTTCTCCGTGAGTGTATTTTAGCCAATTGCCCGGCTCGCGCGCACTAAAAAGCCATTGCACGTCTTCTGGTAGCGGCGCAGTAGGGTTATAGAGCTGAGATGTGTGTATTATACACATATACACACAGCGAGTGTGCAGTCCTGAGAACGAGTATTATAGCAGAGAGAAAGGGGGAGGGAGAGAGCCCGAGAATCTCTCGGTGGAAAAAGGCCGAGGTCGAGGCGTACATAATGATTTTGATAAACGTGCTATTGCAATTTTTGCCTAATTGCGAAGGAGGAGGCCGGTTCTCCGAGAATATAATATGCCCGTGGCGTTCGGCTAGCTCTCGCTCAATAATTGATCAGAAGAAGGAGGAGAGAAGCTGCGCGCACGACACGAATCGCCGCTGCTACTGCATTGGTCGGCACACTTGGAAGCCGTCGGAGAGAAGATCGCCAAGGGCCTAATCAGTTAGGACTGGCCTCCGTTTCTCTCTCTCTCTCTCTCTTTCTCTCGTTCTGTTCATCCATGCGAACTGCCATAATTCCCAGGCGTTCCCGCTAAGCTCTCGGGGGAATCATTCGGATATTCGATATACTCCTCGGCCGACAACAAATACGCCTGCGAAAAGAAGAGAAGTGTGGGGTGTGCGCGAGCGTATCTGCACTTGCGTGAACCGTGGGGTGCCGGCACGAGTCGATGCTGCTTGATTGGAATTTCAAAGAGAGCGCGCAAGTGTCGCGCACGCGAGAGCGAAGCGTTAATACTTTATGGAGCCACTTGACTAAAGCGTTTTATACTTCGTCGCTTCGGGATACTATGGGGACTCGATCAATCCCGCGCAGCTCGACAGCGGGATAGATGTGTCTCTCTCTCTCTCTCTGCGTGCGTGCGATTGTTTATTCCGTTTGATTTGCTTGTTTCGACTTTTCATTAACTTGGAGAATATGTATGCCGGGTGTTTTTACGCGATATGGGATCGACGCGTATATTTTTCTTGGGTCGGCTTAATTATTTGCGGACTGATTAATTATGCAGAGCGCGTTAGTGTTGAGATATGGACTCGATCTCTGATTCATTGCGAATTTATCGCGCACTGCGTATATGTATACGAATTACAATTGATGGAGATTTATGTCGATATGGACGTATAATTATTAAACATTATCGTTTACTTTCTTACAAAAAACGTAGTGTATTTACGCTTCGATATTTGCTTATTTATTTAAACGAAAAGTAAATACATATACGAGGGAATCTTTTTAAATTCGCCAGTTTGAAGGGTCATTATTTGGCGAATTTACAAAATGCAAGCACACCGTTCTAGCATGATTTTTATTGTTTATTATGTTGTACAAAGAACCAGTGCAACGCGAGAAAACGGCTTTGTGATACTGTTTTCTTGGCAATTCAAATTCAACGAAAAGTTGTCATTGTTTAAGGACATGTACTCAATGTCTGAGGGCGCAAATGGAAAATACATACTTATAGGATCAAAGTATACATCAATTTGAAAAAAATCGTTAAAAATGGTCGTTTAGGTAAAAAGTTTTCCGCGATTGAAAACAGCGAAAAATTATATATACAATTATTTTGGAATTTTTCAATCCCAATCCTATGAGATTGTACACGATTTTTCCTTATTTGTCGTCAATGAATTTGAAATTTTAGACTTAGTTAAGATTTTGTGGTATATCTTGATCCTTTCATAATTATTATCCCTTTATTATTACCTATGAATGAGCAATGTATTAGTTTGAAAGGAGCCACGTGCTAATGAATTGTCAGCAATCTTTTTTTATATTATGATTTAATAAATGTGAAAATTAAGTTCTTCATTATTTTAATATGCTTATACCACTTCATGCTGTAGTCTAAATATATTCTCCAGATACTTATGATATTCTACTCTGATCACTTTTTTATAAACTGTTCCTTCCACGACTACACTATAAAACAAACTTGATAAGACGACCTAAAACGGTTTATTATAAAAGATAACAAGACGCATATAATTTATATGATCATGTAGAAAATTGTAATGACTTCGTGGAATGTTGTAGTCAAAAGTCTGTCCTATATACTTCGTCGAAACGTAATATGAATGCATTATTTTGTACCACGGCCGAATCACCTTAACACAGTTGTTTTTCAATTAAATTCGTTATATATTTTAAACTTATACAATGAATATTCAGGTCATATCGTAACAGAGTTTGAGTCTGATGTCTCAAAAAAAGAAGAAAGAAATGAGAAAGACTAATGAGAAAAAAATAGCGAAATTAGTCCGTTAACCTCAAAATCAGTTTCCAGAATAGAATTAACAACTGCACGATGTGTTGTCGGCAGGCAGCGTTTCGGATAGCTCACCGCTTAGAACTCAGTCACACAGGCGCATCACAGCATCTTGGGCTAACCTCGCTCCACTTGGGAGATGATGGAAAGTGACAGGAAGAAGAGATGAATACGCGCGTATAAGATAACCGTGTGTACCCAGCATCAGCACAGTCGGCGTTAATATTCACCAAGAAGACTCAAGATTCAAGCAAGAGAGAGAGAGAAAGAGCGAAGCATAGTCATTTGGCACTCGCGCGCGCGCGCGCACTAATCGTCCCGTCACGACTGCTGCTCAGCAACGAGCTAAACACAAATTACACGCTGTGCTTTTTCGCCTCGACCCGCGTAAATATTTCTCATTATTTTTCAAGGTGCCGCGAATAAACGCCTGATGTGCACGCGCGCTCTCCCGAGTGTACAGAAATAAAAAAAAATCTGAAAAAAGCTATATAGCAGTACTACACTTTGCTCTGCACGTCTGAATAAAGCATGACTTTCCAGGGGCCGGAGATCGGCTCTTCTGTCGCCACGTCTTTTAGAAGGCGGTCAACCCTCGTGTTTCCCTCAGCGCGCTCACACACACATACTCTCGGTCCCCCTCGCGAGCAACACTTTTCTCCTTCTGTTCCCTTTTTCTGTAAAGCCTAGGCCGCATGAATTATTCGCCGACCGGTGAAAACGCGCTTAAGTGACGCCGGGATATACCTGACGTTTAAATTGATCCTTGATCGCGACACGTACCCAAATCCTCGCTCAATTCCCGGCGAATCTTTTATTTCTGCTTCTTCTTTCGCTCTCTACTCGCTGATGCTGATACTACATTTGCTAATTACGCGCGAAAGAGCCGTTCTTTTTCATTCCTTGGCTATATACATATTTCGCGACAGTCTGGCCGACGACCACGATGCAGTATTCAACGAAACTGGCGCGCGAGAAGCAGTAAACAAATTGATTATACCCTTTATTTTTAGTGCCACTACACGTTATTATATGCTCTCGGAGAGGGCATTATCGAGTGAAATTTCTTCATTTATTCCAGGTGAATTCGATCGTATTCGAGCAGTTTCGACATAACCGCGACGATAAAAGCATTTTGCGGAATTATAAAAAAAAGAAGAAAAAAAAAAGAAATGGTATACTGCAGCACACGTAAAAACGGCAACGGTGGAATTAAACGATCGGTTTTTACGTTCCCATGTAACGACATCGTATCCGTGTTACGATTTAGTATGGAAACCTCGATTTGGTCAGAAATATGCAAGCAGACCATAAATGATGCAGGCTTACAGCATTGCAACATTATCCAAGCGCTATTACAGAAATAGCACGAGCGTTTGTACGGAATATCGAGAGACCGCGAGAGGGACTGATCTCGATGCTTTGGGTGTTGATACGGCTTGTAATTGCTTTTTGAATAATGTACTCGCTGCAGCTGCAGATTCGAAAAGAGATCTGTGGAGAGATTGAGTTTTCGTATTTTTGATCAATTTATTTTGATGTTATGGACATAGTTTTAGATGTGTGATTGATCAGTCAGCTATTTTTCGCTGATTTTGTTCATCATTTTGATTCAAAATGCACATTTGTTACTCGAGCGAGTGATTAGATATGCGCGGAATAATGTCTATTTTAAAATATCGGCAGAAATAAAACGATATTTCTGGATAGACGCGAATTTCTTTGACTAAATTAAAATACATTCAAATGTATTACACATGTTCATTAAACAAAGTTGAGTTTTCGCGCAGAGACGTTGACTATTACGAATGACTAATATATCTCTTTTTTTATTCATTCGAAATCTTATCTTTTCAATCGAATCGCATATTTCTCCCTAAAATATTTTTAAGGGAATTTCAAAACTCAATTTGCTAATCGTATGAGCAGGTATATTAGATCTCACACAGAGAAAAGATAGATAATTGGTTATGATATTATTTTCGGTTGAAGTAACCACACACAATCGAAATGTACTTTATACACTCTTGGCGCAAATACAATCAGTGATCCACTAGCTCCAAATGATGCATTATAAGCGAGAAGCCAAAGTTGATTCAAAAGACTTCAGGGATGGTCCCATCATCTACCGTTACGAATTTCTTGCAAGAAGAGATTTGACTATATCAATAACCTATAGGCTCCTTCATAATGCTCCGTTTTAAATGAAACTCCGCTCAACGTGCCTTCGTTCAATTAAAAGCAAGCGTATAACTAAATATTAGGGATTTCATAAAATCCAATTACATTGTGTACGGGAATAATGCATTTCAATGTAAGATGTACGATCGAATATCTTGGCGATTAAAAATTGAAATTTAATTCAGAGACTGCAGCTGAAAAGTCGAGAGAAATTTTTAACGGCTGCGCAGAGATTCAACGCTTCGCTTTTGGCCACTGAACGTGTTTTATTAGAGTTGATAAAATATCATCAGAGAGAAGCACGTTATAATATACAGCATACACTCGATGATGGAAGTAGGCAATATAAGTTTCATAAAAGGCAATAAAAACTAACGAACAGTTTGACACAGAACATTGTACAATATAATATGAAATTGGCATTAAAAAGGAATTTGTCGAGTACGCGTATATAAGCGAATCAAGGCAAAGCATAAGGCAAGGTGAGGTAAGGCCTACACGTATATAATATACACGTATACACAAGAAGCCAAGCAACCAGCCAGCAAAGAGTAAATGTAATCGGGGTTGCGCGTGCGCGCGAGCTGCGTTCCGCAATTTTCTTATAGCGGCAGATTGTTTTGTTACCGCAACGTATAACTCGTACAAGATTCATGATTGCACGTACGTCGCTTCGCAGTGTGGCCTAGGTAGAGGCAGTACATACATACACAGCCACACAGAGACACGGGTATATATATAGAGAGAGAGAGAGAAGAGCTGGCAATGGACTTGCTCGCGTTTGCCGAGCGAGAGTAGCGCGCATTTCTCATTGTTGACGCTTAAGTGGATTGGTAATCGAAAGGCTGAGTCGTGAGCCGAATACCGAGTGCAATATTCAATCACTTAGGGCTCCCTTATTAGCTCGAATTTTCCCGTTACACTCGTCGTTTTTATAAATACACCGCGGACATACAATTGATGCGATGATTATTTACTAAAGTCTCGAATTAGCCTTGTATTTTCGGCGAGGTAATTATACACGCCTGCAACGATGCATTATCGATAATGCGAAATCGGATTTTTGCAATATCTTGTTATTGCCATCGCTGCACATGCATTATTCGCGACTATGCAGTCGTACCGATTTGGAAACCAACGCGACGGATCGCAAAAATCCTTCGAGAGTCTCTATATTCGGCAACTATTTCGAGAGGTGCAAAATGAGCTGCTTCACCGGAACTTTGATCATTATTCAGAGCTGAAATGCAGTCGCAGAAGTATTTTCATAAAACCCTTGGATCTGGATAATTAAGAAAGGAGCTGTTCGGTTCTACAAGAAACTATGAAATATGCAGCTTCGAAAGACTGGCACGTTGTTATTTTCATGAAAAATGTAGCTCTGCGAAGGCTCTCTTGTTATATTAAGTATTAAATCACTGGAAACATAATGCTCGACAAAAATAAGGGCAGCGAAACAGAGAGAGAGAGAGAGAGAGAGGAGTGTAGTTCAATATTAGCTCAGCCAAATTAGTAGTTGCAGTGATTGAACCTAATACACGCTGATGCAGGAGTTGCTGCAGTACATCGATCTGGAAAAAGGCAGACTTCTGCCGCAAAAAATACCAAACATTTTTGCAATTCTTAATTTGAGTGACTTACTTATTTAACGGCGCGAAATATAACGAAGAAATTTACATTTCAGCTTGCCGAATTTAAATACTAACTATGGACGAAATTGAATTCTCTCGTATATGCCAGAACTGTGTATTCATAGCCGTAGATCGTATTTCGAGAAATATATTCTTTTCGTGATTAGAAACTTGCATGAATGTTTAAAGACTGATGTACTACGCTTTCGGATTTAGCTTGGATTATTTCCTCGAACACATTCTTTGTTAAAAATTAAAATCTTTTTTTACAATGACGAAGCGTGAAGCGCGAGCTGCGTATAAATCATTAATTTTCCCATGACTAAGCTGTAATTTGAAAACAAATTGCGAGTGTTCTCTCGAGTAAATAACAAGGCATCAGTATATGTTGCATAATTTTATTAAAGTATAAGTATTGGGAAACATGTGTATATAACTGCGCTCGGTGTATAATAATAAGCGTGTTCCCGGCAAAATCAATCTCTGATCAATTATGATATTAGAATCTTGCGCCACGAGCGATTCTACAATTTTAAAAATCATTCCGAGCAGTAGTGTGTGCGTGTACTTACAGGCACTGGTTTTCCTCGATTCCCAGAAAATTAGATGAAAAGTAAACTTTTACGATATGGGAAATTGCCAACACGTGTGTGCGTTACCGCGTAAATTGCAGCGTTGGAAAAATCATTGCTGTTTATAGATATATATATAGTTGAAGAGGATTTCATCGATTTTCCAATAATACAATGCGAAAGAGTTATGGAACACAGAGTGGAAGAGCACGTGCTAACACCAAATGAAACTCGGCGATCGAAGCAGCCCCACATTTCTCGAAACAATCATCGACTGCAGGGGATATCTCAGATGAGGTAAACGACGACGACTATGGGATAAAGCTGGGGTAAAAATGAGACAAACAAGGGTATAACAATAACAAGAGAATAACGAGCGCTTGGCAATTGGATGAAGAGTCTATAGAGTATAAGTATGCGTGCGTGTCATGAGAAAAGACCCCCGCGCGGAGAATGAGATAATCGCGGGAAAGCTGTGGGCCATGGCGTCGGGGCCCGGTAGTTCACCATTTTGTGCATTTTGTATATCACACACGCTCTCGTCGACCAGTGAAGGCGAACGCACCTAATTACGAGCATCAGCTACTCCCTCCGCCGCAAGCTCTGCACGAGGCATTATGCAGAGCAGCAGCAGCAGCAGCAGCAGGAGGAATCCTCCGGCGGGCCTGAAAAGTCGATCGCCACCGCGGCGGCCGCCACGTAATTAAGTCCCTGCAGCGAGGAGTCCGGAGAAGGATCGCAATAAATAATACAAGAGGCCGGAGCATGTGCGAGCGAGAGAGGAGTTGATCGCTTGCAACATTCTGCTCAAATGTTAAATAGGTATCAATTTGCGGCTGGCCAATGGGAAGCAGGTTGGGCGTGGCGAGGCGAACGTTCATTGGACTGTTTGAGCGCGGGGAGGCGACGACGAGGGGATTACTGAGTGGGGGGCCGCCTCGCAGCAACCACCTGGTTCTACTGGCTCTCTTTCTCTCTGCTCGCGGCAGGACCGACTGCTGCTGCTGCTGCTGCTGCTCCTTCCTCTCTATCTCTCTGTCTCTTTCTCTTCGCCAGGCTGCGAGAGTCGAGCCGAGAGACTCGACACTCGACTATAACCAGCCAAGCAGCTCGCTGCATCAGCGGATTTTTGTGCCCGACTGCTACTACTGCTACCACTGCTGCTGCTGCTGTGGGTTTGTTGTTGCTTGTGCGCGATGGTCGGCTAGATTTAGAGAGAGAGAGAGAGGACAGTGTACGGACATATTGTTGAACTGTGTGCTGCGCAAAAAGTGATTTTCTACACGAGCGTAATACTCACAGAGTCGTGCGACGGACCGCGAGAGAGAATGAAGTGTTGCAAGGACAAGAAGAAGCTTGTACTGTAAGAGCCCGAGTTCCCCCCCAGGATGTCGGAGCACGAGGCCGAGGCTGCGAGCAGCGAGCTCTCGGCCACCGAGGAGATCAACGTCGACGACTCGGACTCCCGGAGCTGCGGCTCGCCCAGGTCACCTTCGCGGCATCAGTACGAGGACTGCTCCAACTCGCCGCCACCGCCGCCGACGCCGTCGGCCAAGACGAAGGTGCACCAGCACCACGCCGAGTCCGTGGCGCCGCCCAGGAGTCATCCGTTCAGCATCAGTCGGCTGCTGGCCGCTGACAACAGCCGGGCCCAGGCAAAGAGTCCGGGCTCCGGCTGCTCGGAGGAGCCGGAGCGGCTCAACTCCTGGGCCAGCAGCTGCTGGGAGCCAGGGGCGAACGGCTCGAAGGACGAGGACAAGTCGTCGGACAAGGACGAGGACGAGGACACGGGCAGCAGCCCCGAGGCCCAGCATTCGGCTGGCATACCCACCTCGGCAGCCGCGGCTGTCGCTGCCCTCCACCCGGCGGACCTGCTCGCGCCGTTCAGGCTCTTCCCCGGGGCCTCGGGCCTCATCTATCCCAACGGTGTAATCCGGGTGCCGGCGCACAGGCCACCCGGGGGCGGACAGGGGGCCCCAGGTGGCGGGGCTCTACTGCCCGCCTGGGCCCTGCACATGAACCACAGCCAGCAGCAACAGCAGGCCGCCGCCGCCGCGGGAATGCACACTGCCAGGTTCCTCGCCAACCTCGCCGCGCATCCCCTCCAGGCTCATCCGCACCTCAAGGACAGACTGGCCGGTGAGTCAATATTTTCCAAAACCAATAATAACTGCATATATGTATCAATCGACTAAGGACGTGTGTAATTGCCACGCCGCCGACGGTGTAGTTGCTTCAAAGCGATTCTCGGTTTTTCTGGCTCCCCCCAGCGCTTATGGCGTATACAATTTTCAGCCATCCAACCCGCAATTATCGTCCTGGCGTGTGCGAGCACGAGCTGCGACTAATACGTGTGTGGGCCTCTTTCTCTGTATTACATGGACAATAATGTTTCTTCGCACCTGATGTGATACACTCGAATCGAACAGTGTGTGTGTATAAAACACAGGCGGATGTAACGATCTATATATACTCGTATACAAAGAACCTCGTTATCTTTTCGCTAATCGGAGGCGCGGGAGAGGAAAGAGCGATCGATCGCATAAGCCAGTAGGCTTCAGAAGTACACTGCTAACGAAGCGTTCAAGGCGGCGGCCGAGTACAAAAGGTGGGGTGTAGAACAACTATAACGCGCGGCGCGGAACGGAAAGCGCGAGCGCACGGCTATTGCTTTTCGCGGAAAAAGGGGCCGCCGCCGCGCGACTTTCCTCCGCGCGCTGCATGTCAAAGCTCAGCTATTGGCTGTGTGAGCGCGCGCGCGCGCGCGCGAGTTTCCTAGTAAAAAACGCGTAGTCTTATGTATATGTTCCTTCATTATCTCGATGCCGGGATCGAACGCAGAGCGCGGCTTTTTTCTTCCGGCGGTAATCAGCTCGCCGCGCTGTAACATCTGATAACGTTTAATAACAGTGAGCCGAGAAATTTTTGCGGGCTTTTGTATGTATACAAATTCTTCCGACTGTGTTTTTTTTTCCTCGACGCAGCAGCTCGTGCATTTCTCTGCGCGCGGCCTGTTTCTTTTTTTTTTTTCTTTTCTTTCAAGAGCGATTCCCGGAGCCGACTCTCTGCGTTTTGCATTTACTTATAACTGAGAGCGCGGCGATATTGGAGAGAGAGAGAGAAAATGACGCGTATATCCTAAATGGAATTAACCGAGAGTAGTGTATAGCGCTCGACAAAAGTGAGCCGAGTTGCGAACCGAGTGCCCGCGGAGAGAGAGAGAATATATATAAGAGGAGCGAGCTCTCTCGCAGCGCCTCGGGCCCAAGATAACCGGGTACCGGGAACAGAGAAAAAAGTCATCGCGTGACCGAAACCTGAAAGGGAGATCCACTACTGCAGCGAGAGAGTACGAGAGCTGCTCCTCTCTCTCTCTCTAACTACTCGTCGGACTCTCGGCTCTTTTCGACTTCTCCCACGAGAGAGACAGACACGGATACGTGTGTCATTTGCGTCGTTTCGCCGAATGCGCAAAACACACGGGGCCAACGCTTATACGTATAATATATATACACACGTATATAGTTCGACGCGTGTGTGCATGTATATTCTACACACGACCTTTGATCGCGCGGAAACGGGAACTTGGACTGCTGTATATATCTATACATATACTATTCCCACGATGTTAACCATAGCGCGAAAGTTGCGTTTCGGGGCCACAAACGCGCCAGTCTCGATATAATTGCCAGCCATAAAGCACGCGCTCTCCGCGCTGCGTATATATACTGCAGATACGCTCGCAAGCGAAGGCATCGTATACCCACATCTCGTCGCAATTACATCGAGCGAAACGACTCCTATTTCCGGCGAAGCCAAGACACCGGCTATATAGAACAATCGTCTATATAATATATATAGCTACGCACAGCTGTGAGTTGAAGTCAAACGATTTTTCGTTATTAGAATTCGCGGTACTCGCGCGCGCTTCTTCTATAACGGGGAAAAAAACTCGAGGATCTTGGCTGTATAATCTAGTTCTTGCGAGCGCAAGCGCTACTGTGGTCGTCCTCGCAACGGTAGCGATTTGAATTTCTATACCGAGTTTTGTTTTCTTGCCGTGAGCGGGACAGAAGAAGAAGAAGAAGTGGCGGCGGTGGATTCAGTGGACCGAGCGACTGAACGCTGCGCTGATGCTGGTGGAAACAAAAAAAAAAAGTTGTCGATCGATCGGCTGGATATGTAGGATAATTGCTGGTATTCCAGGTGGTAACGAGCGCGAACTAATTTGTGATTAGAAAACAGAAAGTCGCGCGTGCGGTTTTACTTGTGTATCTTGGGAATATCATTATGCGCTATCTACTCTCTCGATGTATAAAATATAATATATTGGTTTAGCTTGTGTTGATGAGATGCGAGAACTATGAGAGATTAATCGTTGAACTTATACAGCCTTTACTTTTTCTGGTCTCTTTATGTACCTGTGTAGGAGAGCGCTTATGAAAGTGTATAAAAGAGGATTTATAGTTTCTTGGAGCTTGAAATATTGACGCGATACTTTATGAGGATGTCCCTGACGTTTTTAACTTTTTGCGTTAGGATGCGAATAATGTTCTCAATATTTCATAAAATGCAATAATTGATGAGACATTAGATTGTATATAAAATAACAACACTTATGATATCACAGGATATAATTATGTCCTACATCCATTTCAATTTTTCCAACACACCATTCACCTGTTCATCATTACGGTAAACTAATCTCCAATAAAATCATAAACAAACAAGCGGCAACACTTTCACAGACGTCGAGCTGTTAACTACCAACGCAAATACCCTTAGCACCATCAATATAACCAACGCCATCAACACAAAACGGGCGCCGCAGAGCAGAGCGTCCTCACACTCTAAATAATAATAATCTCGAGCAGCAAGTTGTGCGACCGGGCACACGTTATACGATCCGCGCATTTGGCATGCAGTAATTAATCCGGGCGGGCGAACGTGTGCTACTATATATGTACCAGTAGCTACCGTATAGGTAGCCGCGGCGGTGCCGGTGTTGACTGATCGAGTTAGCGCCGAGTTAGGGATTTAGCAGTAGCAGCAGCGCCGGCTCGGATGTGCTCGTCCATCATCGCCCCGCGGCAGTTATGGAATAAGCCGGAGCCGCCGCTATCTCCGGAGTGGCGACTTACGTAATTAACCTGACTTCGGTTTAATTTTCTTCCAGACAATTACGCTCTAGTCCGAGAAGAGAGCACGTGCAACGGCTCTCTAATTTGCCTTGAAATTCGCGCCTTGTATATATATATATATATATATGGCCGAAAAACAGTCTCGTGTATATTGCGACACACACACACGCAATGATATTTGTTTGATTCACTCGATTATTTTCCGCTGCGCAGAGAGATTAACTCCGAGCAATTTGTTTCGTTTCGCAAGAGAACCGATTGATTCGCTCACTGTAGGTATATAGCGCTGGAATTCTGTTGTCGATGGAAAAACATGGTTATTCAATAAGAGCTACTCTAACACTGCGCGATGCCGGCTAAGTAATTAATATACTACTAACCGTGTCGGTGTCCGACGCACACACACACACGACTGTTGTGTAAAAAGGGGAAACGCAGATGTTCGACAGTGTACAAAAAAGCGTGTTAAACAGTTTTGAAAGCAGCTTTTAAATATTTTCTAGCTCGTAATTGTACATTCCGAGAGATATTGGTATAACATGAACCCTACTTTGTAGTCAATTACATTATCCGCTCTTTTCTCTCTCTCTGTCTCGCAAATTGTTTAAAACTATATAACACTACACGTGTTTAGCGAAATTACAAGTGTGCGAAGACACTTATACGCCAGGTAATCAAGCGTTCTACTTCTGTTATTGTATCTGAGCTTATTCTATATAGAGCCAACAATAACGAAGAAGCGAAATAAAATACGATTACTCGTAAAATGTAAGCAAAGTTATACCGCAATAAATTTTCACATCCTAGTTGGAATCAGACACCGATCAATTATTCGACACGTAAAAGCAGAATGTAACGTGACCGAACTGTCATGTTACAATTTCCGTTATGGTATTATAACGGAAATTCAAAAGTCATTTCGAATTGTCAGTATACATGATGGCTTAATTACAATGATCATCGGATAACGAGTCGTCGGCATTGAGGTATATATACGCGAAACAGACAATCGTCTATATATTGACTATATAAGCGCTATATATAAAGTATAGCGACAACAGAGCCTTGATTTTTTCCGTCGTTTAAAGCCGCAATTATATCCAGCAGCAAACTATGAGAAATCGGCGATAAAAAAAAGGACGTCCCTGCGGAGCGCGCGAAAAAAAATGCCTCGCGCACCGCTAAAATATTGCCGATGTATGAGCAACACGGCGCAAAGGGACCGTCCGTCCTCGACAAAACTTTGGCCGGCGCGCTCGATTTTTTGAGGGTTTAGACACGTTATTCGCGATTTTTTAAAATTCCCCGGAGAAATCGTACCGGATTCGAACTGCTACTGGTTTCTCGGCCCCAGAGCGCCGTGTGTTATTTCCTCGTTTTTTTTTTCGCTCGGCCTCCTCGCATTTTTACATATAATACGCGTGTGTTTGTGGGTATATATAACGAACGCGTGTCAATTTGCTGCTCCCGAATTCGTCAATGTAAACGAAGCCAACAATTTTTTTTTTTTGTCAATTATCTCGGTA
Source organism: Cecidostiba fungosa (assembly GCA_900474305.1). Taxonomy (NCBI): domain Eukaryota; kingdom Metazoa; phylum Arthropoda; class Insecta; order Hymenoptera; family Pteromalidae; genus Cecidostiba; species Cecidostiba fungosa. Next base: position 27,651 of record UCOJ01000528.1, read on the forward strand.
GCCAGCGGATAAAAAATGTAATTACTCGAAAGTTTTCGGGTAAACGTATATGTATATATACCGGGGAATTTGCATGACTCTCCACGCATTTATATGCGGAATATACGACGCGGCGGCGAATTTTGAATAATATAACAGTGCCCCTCCCCCCCCCTCCCCCGACGGTATTAAAAGGGGAAAAGTTTTCGAGTTTAAAATATGCATCCTACTCTCGCTCGGCGCAAACTTGCCAGCGCCTTATCCAGGCGAGAGCGGCGCGATGATGTATATATCCCCACCTGCAGCAGCAGCAGCACAGAGGCGACCTGGCCGCAACTAAAAACAATGACGAGTGTCGCAATAAAGTTCGGTTAGAGGGAGAATCTCGTAAATAGATATGTAGATGGAAAAGCGGAGGGAGCGCCGCTGCGAGCTTATATGCTACTGCGGGGAGGTTAGCTTATGTGCTATACATGCGTGCATACCTATATACGTGTATGTATATAGGGAACGCGGCGCGAGTTTTATCGCGCTTGGGTTTGCTTAATTTTATGGGATTTTTTATCGACGCCTCGTAATATCGATAATGTAAGCCGCGGCTGGTACGGGGGAGGCTAGAACCGCTGCGGTAGCTCGCTGCTTTATATCAAGTTATGAGTTTGAGAAATGATAGCGGCTCCGCCGCATCGTATCTTTTCGGCTTGAGACTCTCTCTCTTCTCCTCTCTGTCTAGCGAACGCACGGACTATAGAACGATACTTTAACACCATCTTGCCGAGTGCATATTTATAATATATAGTGCGAATGGTGTAAACGGAACTTTAATGTATTAGACGTGGGTGAATTACGAAGGCACTGCGAAACGTTTTTATAATGGTATACGGTTTTGAACTTTATTGATTACATATACACAAAGTATACAGCGCGTATAGACTAAAATACTGAAAAATTGTGTTAGTGAGTTGAGGAAGCGAGAATGCGAGAAAGTGCTTGCTCGAAATGTTGACATTCTTTTACTGATTTTTCAGGAAATAATCTAATCCGAGGTTCAATGCTTTAATTAATACTTATAAAGTAAGACTTATTACTTTCTATTAATAAGAGCATTAATCAAATGTATTCGAATCCGCTAATTTATAGTGGAAGACGACCGGAAAATCGATTTTCTTTGTACTATTATCTTAAAACTTAACTTTTTATTATTATATTAAGTTGAGCTGGTTGAGCATCATTGCACTCGAAGAACATTTTTAAACGAATTCTCATTATGTTTTCGTGGGACAAAAGAACTAAATCGGATCTGCTAGGATGACGATAAGTTAGCCAGATTATCTCTAGATTTTTAAATCTCGTTAGATTTCACTTCATAAATCTACCTAGAAATATTATACTCAAAATAACATGAGTTTCAATGATTTGTAGCTTAATACCAGACCGAAACGTTTAAAGATTTTGAATAGATTGCATCTCCTTTAAATACATACAAACAACGTAAAAGGTATAGTTAATGATGTTTTGTATGCATACAATTATAATCCTGCTACTTTACGTGTATATATTGCATAATTTGAGGTTAAAACAGCACGTCGTAACTTCAATCGATAACAGACGCTCTAGCTTACCGACAGAGTCTTAGCTGGTTCTACGGTAGAAATTAAGCGTGTTTCTACCGAGTTTTTCGGTCATGTGTTCGCTAGCGATAACTTAACTTTCAAGCTCGCTCAAACAGACAATTTGACTTACAAGGTCGATATTAAATTGAAAAAGAGAGACGCAGATACATTAGAAAAACATAATATAGGCTCACGCGCTAGACCTTTTAAATGATAACATTTTTTAATATTTCTTGTTTTGCATAGGCCCCTATATTCCTTGAATTCAGATTAACTGTTTTATCGTAACTCCTTAAACGTAACAGGATCTACTTTTCAACGCTGGTCTCAATGATTTGTTATTCTAACTCGATAAAATACTCTCAATTACTTTTTTAAAAAGGAATGCACTAAAATATATTTTTCAACAATAAAAGTTTTTAACAATAAGAAAATTTGTCTCATTTTAAATTTGTTTAACGATTAAAACTTATAAATTTGCGGGACGATTTTCAATCATGGAGTCTTTTGTCCCAAAATCACCGCAAACATTTGTGGTAATTTTTACCATGCAGTTTTCTCGGTGTAATAATATAGGCTTACGTCATTTGCGGGTCTTTGAAGAAGGATGAGAAGTCGGTCAAAACTACACACGCACTTTCGGGACAATAACTACACGTGTATTTGTGTTCTTATTAAAAATATCCACACACATGTCGAAAAAAGAAGAAAAAAACGTAATGGATAACTTCTCACCCATACGCAGCGAGAAATTCGAAATTTCGAGGATCCTTGAGGGAGTAGTTGTGAAAGGAGTTTGCGCGCGCGCGCGACTGGTAGTACCGCGCCAGCAGCTCGCTCGCTTGAGAAAAAAGTCCCGGGCTCTTGAGGTAATTTTATAGAGGAGAATGTTTTCTACGAATCCGTTTAAGGCTGTTTAGCCGTCTGCTAGCGAGCAGCCAGCCAAGCGGCTTCAATTATACGTGCAGGCTCCGCGGCTATATACATATACATATATACATGCGCTGCAATATATACACACGAATATTCCTTGCAGCCGTGGAATATATTCAGATAGCAGTACACGGCACGGCTTTTTCAATAGGTTCCCGACTTTTTCTGCAGCATTTCTCTCCCTAAGCTCTGCGCGATACACTCCCGCAGCTACTACCTGTATATGCCGGGGCTAGATATACACACATACACACATAATACCAAAGTAGGCATTACTACAGCAGCAGCAGCAGCAGCGGCGCACGTGTGCGGTATACAGATGGCCCTCGTAAAGATTGAGCCGCGGATAGAGCTGCAGCTCGTGAAAATTACATGTCCGACTGATTGCCGCGCGATTTATGCGCAGCGAGGCCCGGCCCGGCCGCTTCCGAGTAAACTCGCCGACCGTTTTCTTTTCTCACTTCCCGCCCTCTATCCTCTTTTTGCCTGTATATTTACACAGGAGAGAGCCTCGCCCATACGTATATACCCAGCCGTCGAACTCGCGAGTTTTCGCCTCATTGTCGCACTTGTCTCTCTCGTTTGCAGAAGAGCAAAGCCTGCTCGTAACTTCTAAACACCTCGGTTTTTCGCGGCTACACACCAAGTAGTGCTCCAAGCCTCAAATTGCGAGCTGCAATCATCTCGCTCTCACCTTGACATTCTTTCCGACAATTTATTCGACTTCCATTCCATCCATTTCACAATCCGTCACCAACGCACCACTCATCTTTTCATTATTATTTCGCCGAGATGTCGATCGAGCGCTACTCTCGGCCGTCGTCACCACAATATAAACGCGGAGAGCTTTCATAGCTCGGTTTGGCCGATAAGAGTGAAACGAGACCTCGGTTTCTGCTGCTCATGCAAAATCGAGGCATTCCCTAGTTAACCCAATCCCGTGCAGGATAATCCTGATGCTCTCGCAGAAGACAATTTACTTTGAAGGCTACAAAGTCTATTAGCGCGCGAGCGAAACGTGAGCGCGCGGTAAAATAATGACTTTCTCTCGCTGCCTCTTGTGTCTCTGTTGAGTTCTCTGTCCAAGTCGTTGTCGAAGGAGGAGGGAAACAGCAGAGAGAGAGAGAGAGAGAGATAGAGATGGATCTCAGGAGTAGTTGCGTCATCCAAAAGCGCGATGATTCCAAGTTGAGTCACGACGAGCGCGACGGACTCGACAAAGGTTATGTCTCAAGCTCACTGGGTCAACAAATCGTGCTAATGCTGTATTTTAGTTCTCTCTGTGACAATGTTTGTGGGACACTTTGGACTGTGAGAAAATGTTTAGCGATTATCAATTTAAAGCAAATTTTTAGCAAATATGCTACTATATCAAGCAGCACAAATCAAGTAGTTAATGAAACTTTCGATGTTCAATGTATTTGTGCACACGATTGGCTATTCAAGGCATGTTTATTTTTATTACGGAAAAATGCATTTGAGAGAAAAAATACAAAGAACATAAAAGTGAAGTTGATTTTGACTCGAATTTCGTCGATGCGATTGCTCTTGCGCCTGGAAAATATAAATTGGCTATATGAAATAGTCTCGTACTACTTTGTGATGAAACGCTTGTCCTTATATTCCCACCTCCATAACCCTCCCTTAATATCGGCACTGATCGTTCAGATAGTTGTAAATTTTATACAGTCATTGAAAATATTATGGCAACACTTAGAATCTGTGTCTTACTGATACAGTTTTATATTGTGGCTTACATGCAAAACGACTTAACTAAACTTTTTGTGTGCACTATAGGTATGAAGACGGTATCTGGCTGTCGTCGATGACCGAGCCAATGACAGTGTCCGATCTGATTTCCTTTTAGTTTAAACATTTTCGTGTTGGAAGACCTTGGTGTCAAAATTAATAATTCGAAAATTATAATAATAATAATTAAAATAGCTTAGAAATTTAAATGGATTCTATTTCTACCAGGGTTTGTGTGTGTCACACTGTAAAGATTACGCAAAGAATGCAGTTATATCATTATGCAATGCGCTTTTTCGGATCAGTCGACTATGCTTACGAAAACCCTGACATTTTTACATGAAAAAAGAAATATTTGAATATAGGTAAAAACTAATGTAAACTTAATTTTCCAAAAAAGTGTAGTTAATTCACAGACATAAGCCACAGATGCGTGCGTCTAGGTAAATCTTCTTCTCATATGTATCTATGAGCATTCTTATCTTTCGCCCAATTCACTGAAAAAAAAGAAGTTGTGACCACGTGGCTAGTAAAGTAAAATTCCTTTGGTATGACTCCAGATGCCACAACCGGAGAGTCCGGTAGCCAGAGCCGGACTGATCGAGTGTGCGAGTAACACAAAACATAACCTCAAAGTGACCCCCTGTTTAATCGCTGATTACTAGTGTTTTGTGCATAGTTAGATTCATTGTATTAAATCTATCGATTATTTATACACGTTATTTACAATTTGCAAAAGGGCAAATCGCATAGATGCTGTAGTGTGATTAAAAAACATATTAATTCGATGTATTCTAATTGGATGTATTTCTAGCTTATTTTACTGGAGTTAGCCGGTTGGGGCTACCCGACTTTGTTCAGCTACTAAATGAAAATATTTCATGTTTCAGTTACTAAATGAACAAATTTACTAAATGAAAATATTTCGGTAGAAATTGTAACCCTGTGTTGATCAGTCACTGGCCAGTTCTAACGAAATTCAGCAGTGACTAGCCAGCACTGGCCAAAAACTGCTCACTTTCTACCAAGGATGTATAGTTTGAAATATTCTAAGTTGGATGCTGTCATCTCATTGTGTGTCATGCATACAAAGATAAAGGAAAATAAATAAGTTAAGAAAACCAAAATCATGATTCTTCACCCGCTGTCACGGTTTTCACCTGCACCCACTGTTGGCCGACGGATGGTGATGATGGTATCTTACCAATGGTAAATCATAATGTATAGATTGCGCAAACCAGAGCTTAGATTGTAATTCTTCACCAATCCAATAAAAAAATCATTGAAATTGCTTCTTGACAGAGTTTTTGGGTTTGCTATTGTAAACAAGAAAAATTACGCATCGATGAAAAACGGCGTATGCGGTCGTACGAGTATGTTATGAAAAAGATGTTACACAAATGTTTGCCGCACTAATTTCTATTAAAATTGATAAAGGATAATAATAATTTTTTACTCATTCATGCACAAAATAAAACAATGATTTCTGTAATGTTCAGTAATTTGCCAGTTCTTATAATATATGGCATATACATACGCTAAATTTCACCAATGCGCTTTTTTTGACTACAGCTAATTGTAAATCGAAAGTTTCAACAAGGAGTAAATTTCAATGATTTTTCGATTAGAATAGTGAAAAATTACAGTCTAAGCTTGGATCTGCGTATAATCTTATGATGCATTATGATCAACCATTGGTAATTTTTTCAGGTCGAAATATTATTTCACCGCCGAGATTTATTTAAAAAAACAAAAGAAGTGTTGTTTATGCGTTTCTTCCTGACAGTCTCTAAAAAAACTAACTTAAATAATTATTTTTGAGTCACTGAGCTCACAAAAGCTTATAAACTCGCTTCCCGTCCATTAACAGAAATTGGTAAATTGTTGACCAATTAAAAATCGTAGACCATTTCGGTGTATTTATTTTTTACCATCAGGGCTCTAATATTTTCAGGTTTTCAAAACAATATAACATCAAGGGAGACAGCGATTAGTATCAAATTGAAGATTCTAAGTCAATTTAGAGCGTTATCAATGAATTTTCGTTAGTTTGTCAAAGAGATAGTTTAGTTTATAAAAAGTGATGTATATCAAACAAATTATTAGAATGGAACGATTGACTATCGACACAAAACTCGAAATTCAGAGTTCCTTAAGCCAAAATGACACATGTTTTATTTCAACAAAAGTAAGCTTGCAATTGGGAAGAGAAAAAAAATGTTAACAGATTATACGAGTATTTTAAGCGCGCATTAAAGACGCACTTACTGATTTCCCTGCAGATGTAGCCACTTGGTGGCTATGCAAAAAGCCATTTTATTTTTATGGCCGCCCTCGCTCGCGTACCTCCGCTAGGAGTCTGCCATTCGTTTGCGAGGGGAGGTGGGGGTAACAGCCCAAGCTCGAACTCAAGGAGGATGATCTCTTATTTTATTAATGAAGCTGCTACTGCGAGCTTTCCCGATCCCAATTTAAAGTGGAAACGCTTCTCGCACAAATTTCTTTTTCATTAAGAGCGCTGCGAGGTCTTTCGACAAATTGCGCCTCTCCCGCTCACGGCGGCGAACTGCCAATGGCAGCCTGTAAAATTTATGGCGAGGGGGAATCTTCGACTCACACGCATACACGAGAGGTGCGACCTCGAGAAACTTATCGCACACGCGGCAGAAGCCCAGCAATCAGTTTCATGCCTGATAATATTAAATAGCGCGATCAGAAACACATAGTGTGTTTATTAGAGTTCTTATATCGAGCCTAGTAATCTTTGTAATAGCTCACAAAAATTGTTTCGATGAATCTTATCGTCAATCTCGCAACATCACGAAAACGCTGCTAAACGTCCAAAATATCAGGTCGCCCGTCGTATATGTTAAACAGCCGGGCGGGAATAAAAGAATCCGCCGCAGCTGGACTGGAAATTGCAGGCCGCGGCCGTGTGTGTGTGTGTATGCACTGTGTAATTTGTCCCCGACGTAATGGCTGCCATTGCGAAGGCTGAAAAATTAAGCCCATAACTACGGCACTTTGTAACAATGAACATCGTAATCGCTGCTCCACCCACCACATCATGATTCCTTCTTCAAGTTCTGAGCAGCGCTGTCATGGCTCGTGCGTCTCTGGCGTGTGACACAGCTTCGATATCTTCAGCCTGGGAAAGCAATTTACGCTCTTTTTCAGCCGTTCCACACACACACACACATATTATACACACATTTTCTCTTATAAAACGAATTTGCATACCGAGTAAGCGCACTATCAAAACGGCAGTGCCTGTGTACACACACTACAGTGTGAGTAACAGTATTGCCCCGCGATTGTATATTATAGTCTCGTGAGCGCGCGCGATAATTCCATTGCACTTATAACCATAAAGTTGAAGATTTCGCAAGCGAGCACGATGTGCCGTAAAAATTGGTATTTACGCTGTTAGAGCCGGGCTTGTAATTACGATCAGGGAAAAATGCTATCCACAATCTTGCGGTTGCTCGGCAGCAGCAGCAGCAGCAGCAGCGCTTTATCCTTGTATAGCCATCAAATTTAGCTGCTCTTTAGTTGCACTTTTCCTTAAAGCGGCATTATGTGAGTTATATGTATATGTAATGCCAGGCTTGTGCCTACAACGCGCGCTCTAGATTTTTCCCGACCCGTCGTCATCGAATATTCACTGCTTTATAACACAGCCAGCAGACATGTATAGCATTATGTATACATGTGTGTGGTATAGCCTACGCCGAGAACGAAATTTTCTCATCAGCCTCGAAGACAGGCGTCCGTTAGCCGTGTAATGGAGGTCCGCTTGAGGAAATGTCGAAATCGCACGAAAACCAGCAGCAGATCGCAGGGGAGAGAAGAAGCAAGAAGTTGGAGGGGGACCAGCGAACGGCCGCGACCACAGAATTTCTGGAGAACCACCTTGTTACGGCCGCGCACAATTGGCCCAAGTTGAATAAGTTTCGGTCTGCCACAGACTACTATCGTTTGACACGCAGAGCTTGAAAGTACGCTAGAGAAAGAGAGAGAGAGAGAACGAGCTGGTATAGTCGAGCGAATAAACGATGCGGTCACGTACTGGCGCATGTATACGTGCGCGACGCAGTGCTAGAATGTCGCTGAGCTGTCTTCTTGCTCTCACTACTCGCGTATATGTATATATAAGTACTAGCCGTGTGTACTCGCGCGAGTTCAGCCAATTGAAAACGTTCGTATGGGCAAAGGGAGAGGGAAAGAGCGGAGAGAGGTGCGTTTAAAGAGGCGATATTATTCCCGCCGTGGCTCGTAAAGTTCGCCCGACGAAAGGCGAGCGAAAAGTCATTCGGCTCCGCTGCAGAATTAATCTCTTTCTTTGAAGTTCGGCCCGGCTAAGGTATTCGCTTTATCGAGCGTGTATCCGCTTCTGCGAAAGTAATTACGAGTGAATTACGAGAAAGGCTGTGCGAGAGAGAAGAGTGGGGGTCGGATCGCTTGCTTTCCGAGCCCGGAATATATGAACGAGCGAGCGAGAGAGAGAGAGAGGTACGTTAGCGGTATGATAATGTAACGACCATAATGTCTGCCGGACGATTATCAGCTTAATAAGCGAGAGCGATGCATAAGCTTCGTCGGAGAGTCGAGAGGAGAGAACGATCGTGGCCGATACACATTTTCTCTTCTATATACATTACAAGTATAAGCGTCTCCGATGTCGAACATGACGAGAATTATTCAGTTTGATAACGACGGAAAAGCGCTCTCTCGCAGAAGGCTTTATATAAGAACCGCTTGCCTTATTTTTATGCCCAAATAAAGGAGCCGTTAAAAATTATTATCCCACTCGAGGAACTCTGCGGATTTATATTCTTGCCTCATCCGCGTGAATTACCTAAAATCGCGGGACTAAAAAATCTCTCTTGCATGCATTGTGCTCCTTTGTTCGTTCTTGCCTCTGATATTTAGCAGCTGAGAAGTGGAATGTTTTGTGTCGGAGTCGTAAATCTTTTAATTGAATCGACGACTGGACAGAAGTGCAGTCGTTGTTTGTTATAACAGGAAAAGCTATAAATTCCTATGACAAAATAAAGTAATAACAACTCGCGGTTAGTGAGAGTAAATTAAATCCGTCGTTCAGTTTCTTGGACAATTGAGCACCGAAAGCCAGTTTGGTTGACGAAACCGAGGCTCCGGCACATGGATTCCATAATTAAGAGGGTTTTTATTTTTTTATTTATCGCCAGCGAACTCGTTATAACAGAAGTTTATACGCGTATTCCCACCTCGACGAAAACAAGTTGTTTTTCGAATGTGCCTCGGTTCTCGCAAGTGTGTGCAAAAATGTATAATAAGGTTATCAAGCGTATAAAAATGATTATTACACGTGGCTGCTTCGAAAAAACAAGCTTATCTCGCTATAAAATAAGCATTTACATCGTTTTACTTAACTTCGCTCCTGATATGACTTGTACATTGCGAGCTTTTAATAAAATTAATACTCGAGATCTAATAAAGATATGAATTTTCTTAGCATCATTTTAATGTTTTCATATTCATTCGAATGTGCCACAAACTGTGTAACTCGTGCCTTCGTATAAAATAATCGAATTAATTTATAAAATTACATTCTTTAAGTTAATTTTAACTATAAATGTATCAAAGCTACTTTTATGAGAATCCACTGCACCGGTCCGAAGGTGCAATGCACTGAAAACTGATCCGATCCTTAATATAAATTGAGCAAGCGATCTACGGAAATACCGAACTCGATCTCGAATAAAAAATTTCGAGATAATGCCTAAATAAGAATCATTCACTGCATTGCAAATGTCAAAAATATGAGTTTTTGTACTACACTTTAAAAGAAGGTCGAGCGTCGGGAATCGTGGTCCGACGGTCAGGTGCACCGCGCGTTTTTATCCACTAGTGAAACCGTCCGTATTGAGCAACCTTTATTATACCTCGTACACTATAAATTGATTACTGCTGATTATGTACAACTGAACAGCAATGAAAATATACCGTTGCACAGAGCGTAACAGCGTAAATTGTAGTTATATAAAACTGTAGATTTAAATAAAAAGCTGAAATGCTGTGCTGAATTCTAATTTCGATATTTTGTGTGTTGCTTAGTACCAGGAAGTTTTCCACGACGGATCGGCCACCCGTACCAGAACCGAACGCCACCAAAGCGAAAGAAGCCGCGCACGAGCTTCACGCGGTTACAGATAGCCGAGCTGGAGAAGCGCTTCCACAAGCAGAAATACCTCGCCTCGGCCGAGCGCGCCGCCCTCGCCAAATCGCTCAAGATGACCGACGCACAGGTCAAGACGTGGTTTCAGAATCGACGCACGAAATGGAGGTACGTACGATCATTATCCTCGACATTGCTATACAACTGTTATATATTATTTACTGCCCGGTAATACAGCTTGATGCAATACTTTTGTTCCAACAATGTCGAAATGTTTAATAGACTGGATAAAAACTCACAAACGGGCATTCTTCGCGTCTCCGCAGCACTACTGTAGTCATTGATAAAAAAAGCGTTTAGTGACTCATTTCCAGTAAAGAAGTGGCTATTGTAAGGTTAGATAAGACAACTCCTAAGTTTATAGTAGTCATTTGATGGAAGTTGCCCGATCTTTACTGAAGGCATTTTTTCCCCCTTGGACACTACTGCAGTAAAACAGCGATATAGAAAAATATTTAGAGTAGAACTAATAGTTCGAAGTGAAAAGTTTAATCTAAAAGTCAAGCTTGTTCTACACTGTGCACTTTATAAGCATAATTATTGTACTTGGTTTTATCTCGTTAAAACGATTTCTTGGCCTAGTGGTTACGTCACTTTACAGCTCGGCTCTCGGGTTAAATTACCAGAACTAAATAATCCTAGTGCACCTCGTCTACTAGAGAATCTCTAAACTGTATAATTGTCGATTTCGGGGCGAATTCGGCAATGAGATTCGAACATTCCAAAAAGGGCCCAGTAGACGTTAACCGAAAGAAAGAAAGGAAGACAAATCGAGCGATCCAAGCAGTGAAAACGAGTAATAATTGAGCTAGGAATTCAGAGTCAGTGTACAAGAATGTTAATAGTGCTTATATACAGAAACACACACACACACACACTCGTTTCGTCGACCTTGTCGGAGCAAAGAAGCTCCTCCGACCACGCGCTTATCGCGGACGTATTGGGAGCCGAAAATACTCGCTCGGTCGGTCTCGATAAGGTGGCGGCGCAGGACGAAAACACGTCATTTAGATTAAAAGCCGGCTCTCTCTCTTTCTCTCTTCTCGATCTCGGCATTCCACGTTTTCTCCCGCTTCTCGGAGAATTTGGAAAATTCAGCAAAGACTCGCGCGATTCACAAAGAAGCAGCAGCAGCAGGAACGCGCAGTTTAAAGTAACGAGATGACTGTAGTAGGTACAGACGAGATAACGTCGCCGGGCTCAATAATTCAGCTGGCTAACAGCTTAGCCCTGTCGCGTACATAATGTAGTCCTCCCAGAGGCAGAGTAGCAGCAGCAGTAGCAGCAGCAGCAGCAGCAGTGGAGTCGCGGCGCTTCTTGGCTTTTAAACTGTCAAACATTCGAATCCGGCGTTTGAATAGCTTCGATCTACGAAGCTTCAAGCCGACTATGTATGTATATGTATGCGCTGGAGGGGAGGCAACCCCTGCAAGCGCGCGCTCTTTCGCCTTTCCGGCTGAAATATTCATCCGGGCCTGTGTACAACCACGCCCGTAAATGCTCGAACACGCTCTACACGTAGCGGCAACGCCAGCCCTACCTACACTGCCTAAGTACGCGAGCTACGAGCTTCGACAGACGCGCCAGACGCAGATGAAATATAGAACGGCAGCGAGACTTTGACGCGCGCGAGACGCGATTCGCCAAAAGAAATTCACTTTGCGAATATCGAGATTATTGCCCGAGTGTCTGTGTATGTATATGCGCACGTATGTGTGTGTATGTGTGTGTATGTGTGTGCAGCCAGAATATTCTTCACCTCTCGCTCGCGAGATACCAGTTTAGACACATCGCTCCGGCCAATCCCCAACTCACTCTGACGTGCGTTACTCGCTCTCTCGCTCGTGTTTGCGTATAGATAGCTCGCGTTTTATATGCTATCATACCTATACTCCACCGACCGAATCTGCCGATTCCAATAACTGACGTTTTTACCAATGCCAAACTCGATATAAGCCGAGTGTCTATATAGCCGTCGCTATATACCAGTTTTTGCGCCTAGGAGAATTACATAAATCAAGCATCAATTAATCAGCAGTCTGGAATCGATTAATTTCGAAATCGATTTATATATCCACGGAATCAAAGTATTATCGGCCATTTCGACACTATTACGGCGCAATACCAGCGATCCGACGGAGCGTTATATTTTAAACGGGCGACATGTGTAAATTTCGTCGAGAATACAAAATCTTTGAGGCTCGAGATAAGCGGAGTAGCGCATAATTAAAGTCCAAGAGTCCGAGGAACTCGCCACCGCTGTAATATATAAAGTTAAAAAAAAAAAAAAAAAAACGAGCAAAGCCGAAACAGCGTCGTTCCATTAGAGCTAATCTACGAGGCCCGGTAATTAAACGATTCCGATGTAGCTTTCTTTATCTCGCGCAAACCTCACAGATCCTATATAATAGTCTTGTATTACGGACCGTCGCCTATAATAAAGACGCGCACGAGGAACAATGAGGCGCCATCTCGGAGAACAAATTCGCGGCTACCGGAGAGTAGTTATAAAGCCCGACCTTATGAAATCGAATTTGGACGAATTCGTACGATTCCACGCGTCGAGTCTATCATTATAAGCGGCGAAACTGGTTTTCTCCAAAAGTCGCTGCTCCTGTTGCTGCTGCTGCTACTCGTGTATATACGCACAGGAAGAAGACCGGTGGCTAAGCTGTCCCTTCTCAAATTACCGCTATCTGACATTCAGCGAATTGAAAATCGCAGCTCATTAGGTCGCCGATCGACCGCTCCTTTTGCTGTTTTGACACAGGGTGTAACGGCGCCGCATACACAGGTTTTACAAGCGCCGGCCGTCGGAATAGCATATACAAACATATAATATAAACGCAGGCGACGCCCATGCGGAGAACAGTGACAGCAGAGCCGGCCCTACGCCGCTGCGAGTAATTAACGCGGTTAGCAGTTAATAATTGAGGGCGCCGTGCCGATTACATTTTCCTGCGACCCCTTCTGCACGCGCGCGTGCGCTGTACCACCCGTCGACGGGATATCGCTATCTCCGCCTCGCCGCACGGGAGAGAGATCCGATTGACTATTTTACTTATTACACCTAACGCGCGCACGCGCGACACTCGACAATTCCCGATATCCTACAGCACGTATATACGCTGTCGACGACGAGTTTTATTACTTATGGAGCGAACAGTTATAATTAGTGGAGCTTGATAAGACGCACGCGCACTTGGAGTTCCTTCGTTTCTAAATAGTTTTTTTTTTAGTTTGTTCACCTTTCTAGCTTGATTATTGGTCGCGTGTTTTCAATCGAATTCTTAGAATAAGAGAGGGGTCTAACGTGTTTGCGTGAAATGTAAGAAAAGCATTCGCGTATTAGATACAAATCGTAAAGGCGATCGTGTAGTTACATTCAAACAAAAACTATTTGGAATACATCCATTCGAAACGTATATACTTTTCCAGCCTAAAAGTGCCAGTCACTAATAGCATAGTGCAAAAACTTATAAAAATGATGAAGTCGACTACTGTGAATTAGCGGGACTTGAAATTAAAACTCGTAAACACAGCACAAATAAAAAGGCTCGGGATTAAACAATTTTGAAAATATCCCGCGCGCATCTTTGTTCGCTCGAGGCAAGCGGAGCGCAAAAACAATGCGACTCGGGCATTTTATCCCCTAATGAACTTAACGCTAGAAAACAGACTCCTTGCCGCTCGGTATCTCTCTTTCTCGCTCGTTTGCCGGCGCGCGGTGGCCTCCCCAGCGACGAATCAGATTAACTTTATTACGTTTGTCTTCTGTTTTCTGCCCCAACAACGCCAGTCACTTCTGCTTGCGAGCTTTCTTTGCCCCCTTCTTTTCCAGCTTATTTTAGCTCTGTCTGCTTTTCGAGCTGTCTCGTTTTCTTCTCGCTTCCCTTCGCTCGCTCGGCAGCATCAGCGCGTCACAGTGCTTCATCACAAAGCTCTTGGCGCTTTTTCAGTTCAATGTTTTATCCTCCCGCTCCTCGCGTGACGTGGTGTCTGCCGCCGCTGCGTATAATGGCTTGCGCCATTTAGCTTTTATAAAAAAGAGGCGGCGTACTGTATATCCTCGGTGACGCCAAATTCAGGCAGCAGGAGCTGCAAAAAAGTCACACGTAATCGATACATCGTCCACAAATTTTACTCTTCCGTAGATAATTTTAATATTAAATATGATATGATATATTACTTAAGAACACCATAAGCCAATGATATTCAAGCTGTTCCCTTTTGTTTCCAGGCGTCAAACTGCAGAGGAGAGGGAAGCTGAGCGACAGGCGGCGAACCGTCTGATGCTATCGCTGCACACAGAGGCTCTGAAAGAAGCTGTCTACCCGACGCCGACGATGAATCCTCATGCTCCCACAACAGCTCCAATAGCCGGTGGTTCTCCAAGGGTCATAGAATGTGCTATGGACCAGAGTCTTGAGGACAGACCCGTCAGACCACCAGCTGGTAGGATCTGGGGCTCGTATGGAGCACCAACTCATCAGTCTCTCGCGGACCCAATTTGCTAGGCCCAGCTCGACGTTCTATTCAGTGTCTTCTTCGCTAATCGATTTCATTCGAATGCATGCAGTGCTAGTCGGACCAATCCAGATTCGAATGAGCGAGTGTAAATAGATTCACATGTCTCGATAGGACTCAAAACAGATAAATTATTATACAAGTACTCGGAGCGCCTGCACATGAGAGGATTCTGAAATACATATCTTGTAAATAAGGAGCGATTTCGTGTAAAATTTACTATGGCTAAAATTGTGTGATTGTACGTCATGTTTAAATGTTTAAACTTGACAAGACTTGTAAATATTAATTGATGAAATGCTAGTTCGTATACGTAGCATTACCAAAAGTACTACCATAATATCGGTATTATCGAGAGAAAAAAAAAACGAAGCTTGAACTCTACCTTAAGAATAATTGTACTTAAATCTAGCAAGCTATGTGATGTTATATACTTATCTTAATGTTGTACATATAGAATTTATCTAAATGCATATATAAAAAGTATAATGTCATTTTAATTTTTATTTTCACAAATTAAACATTTTTTTGTGATTACTCACCCTTCTTTTATTTGCTTTTTTACCCTCAATTATCCAATGACTAATAAAGTTTTTTTCCTAATCCGAAAGGAAGTCTAAAAGTTTGCTTTCATCGTAACTATGCACCAAAAATTAATCAACCTTGGCTAAATATCTCATAAAGTTAACTAACTTCTCTTAAAAAAATAACGTTCATTAAAGGGGAGGATACTCATCTCGCACATGAATCAATATCCAATGTAACGAGTTTGACATCATAATAATTGTGATCAACTTAAAAACTGACTGGATAAAACCAATCGATATTTATAATAAATAATCACAGATTACGAGGTTTTTTTTTTGTAATTTAATCCAACATTTACTTTCCACATGCAAAAACGCATCTGCATAAAATTTGATCCTTTTGATTAAACTTATGAATTATTTTGTAACGTAAGGGCTAGCTATACACTTCATCTTTTAAGTATTAAATTTTAGATTGGGTTATGTAATTATAAAGACAGATTATTACGATAATAATCTTGCTTCAATGAAATATTCACTTTTGCATGTAAAATAGATTAGATTATCCAGGAGAAAATTATTTATTTAATTGTGCAATTTTTATATTCCAAAAAGTGACCCATAACTTATAGGGGTCTAACTTTGATTACGCAGTTTCATAACGCATGGAATTTATATTTGGGATACAAAGAAAATCTCAATAAATGTAAGTATAGCTGTTTGGCTTACCTGATGCACGTATAGCTTAACGTGTTAGAGGCTGTGATCAAAAGTTGTCCTGCGACCTGCAGTGCATTGAAACTCGTCACTTTCCCATCTTTTTCGTATTCCGATTGTTGGATTTTCCGACGCAATCACTTAGTGATCAGTAGTCAACTGCAAGTGTAAGTATGAATAGACAACTTTTACGGACTTTTTGATAATCGAAATACATATATATTATACATACAACAGCAAACGTAAGTAGCTATTTGGCTTACCTGATGCGCATATAGCTTTAGGTGATGGAGGCTATGATCAAAAGCAGTGCATCGCATCTCGTCACTTTCCCATCTTTTTCATCGTTTTTTCGCATTCGGATCGTTGAAGATTTTTTCCGACGCAATCACTTCGCTATGACAGTACTTGACTACAAGTGTAAGTATATTATATGAACAGACAACTTTTACCGACTTTTGATAATCGAAATACATACAACAGATTACAAGAAAACTACTAACGCGCAAAACACACTGACAAACTCGACTTTTCTCTC
Source organism: Cecidostiba fungosa (assembly GCA_900474305.1). Lineage (NCBI taxonomy): Eukaryota > Metazoa > Arthropoda > Insecta > Hymenoptera > Pteromalidae > Cecidostiba > Cecidostiba fungosa. The sequence goes on from UCOJ01000528.1 coordinate 44,454, forward strand.
AACTCTCCTTCGCGATTCGCGAGCAAGATGGACTCGTCTATGTAGGCAGTGCCAAAATCACCGGTACAAAGGGCGAACAAAGCGCTGTTGCACGTCTCACGACGGTTGGCGCCGCGAGTGCCGGAACTGAGCGAAGAAGCTACGCGATTGGTCGATTTACGCTGAGAGGTCTTCATCCGGTGAAATTTCGCGGACTATCCGGTAGAGGCGCTAAAAAATACTTATATGGCTCAACACCGTAACGGCTTTTTTCCTTAGTCGATCGAACACTCTCGAATCGCGAGATTTTTGCCGTTTGGGAAAATGATTGTCAATAATCAGAAATAAGGTATGTACATATGTATGTATGCAATCATTTACTATTACACGGTCTTTTGTTCGTACCACGTGAAGGTTATTATTCATGCAGCTAATGCGCTCTAGGCATACCTAATACTTAATTAGATTAATCTTCTAATGGCAGCGTTTTCTAGAAGCTCGCGTATTAACCTCAAAAAACGCAACTAGCCAATGCAGGTATATTAGAAGTCGAGAGAGCAAAGCGCGCGCATTCATCAGCAACAATGAAAAAGTAGGTAAATGAGTAGTCTTTACAGCCTTTACGATTCCTCGAACGCGTTAACTTGATGAGATGAGGTGTGGCAGGTACTTATAATGACTTTAAAAAAGAGTATAATACAAAACGGTAACAGTACGTAAGAGGGTGAATAAGCTTCTAACCTGAATCCCGGCACTGCTCTCTGAAAATCTTCAACGTCCTTGAGGACAATCCGCTCGCTCGCGGCACAGATAAAAGAGCAAAAAGCCGAAGAAGAGACGCTTTTAAAAAGGGGGGGAGGGGGGACATGTCGAGAGACAACGGCTCTGTTTCCGCGACGATTGGACTCGTACATTATAATCGTTTCATTCTGTGCCTCGTGTTTCTCCAGGTTTCTTTCGGAAGAAGAAGAATCGACACACACACAAGGAGAGGAATCAGCGTAGCAGTCGACTGTGATGCCGGATGTGGCTGGCTCTTTACTGCCGATAATTGCAGAGAGAGAGAGGAGAGCGGCGTCTGCTGTGCCGCCCAATTATTCTTTGAGGACAAATGCTGTTGCGACCACTGCCGATCGACATACGCCGCGCGAGCGAGTATATAATATACGGATAAAGACAAAGACGCCGGTGGTCCTGTTATTACGCGGCTATAATTGTCAGGCAGTCGAGGTAAGTACATTTCCAACTATTTTCAAGAAACATCGTGTCGTTCGACGCTTTTAATCATTCGTTTCAGGTTATTTTTTTCTCTGCTGGATATCTATATGATGTTTTATCGTAAAATCCTCCGAATGAATGAATTATTCAGACCATCAGGGGAAGACGTTATATCGACAGGTCATTTCCTCTCGCTAATCTTTGATTAATCAATCTGCGCTTCATCCTGACTAGATATAATAATTCAAGAACACTTATATATTATACATAACGAACTATACAATTTCTCCCGTTTCAAGTTGCGCGGTTTGAGGAACGGACAAAAAAAATCATAATCAGCCTCGCGTTAATTATTTCGCGCACAAACGATATACGAAAGATACGCGCGGTCCATAAAATAAAATAATGGACGTATACAGCTATAAAGACATGCAAATAAAATCGCGAGGCTGGCGTTAATTCCGCGACGCAGTGTGAAATAGATCTCTCGTTTTTGCACTGCCCGGCCAATTAGATTGGCCGGCTGTAGAGACACATACTGTATATGCAACCGGCTAAAAATTATAATTAATCTCCGCGCGTATATCAGAGAATGTAGCGGTAGCCGCCTGTATATCAAATTAAAAACTAATCCAACGGTGTATACGAGCCCCTATATGCAGTATAGCCTGATGTGTGTTATATTCAGTTCACCGGCGGTCCGGCGTATACGTATATATAAGTATATACATACAATGATTCTATTTTAACGTAGCGGGGGAAACGAACGGAGGCCAAAAACGAGAAATCCACGCGGGCGAACAAGATAATATAGGTAGATATAGCGCGGCCTGTGTGCAGTATATACACGGGATTTCGCGTGAGCTGTGCCTTTAGAAAATCATGAGCGGCCTGCAGTCGGCGAAACGTGTGTGTGTGTGTGTATACACAGGCACAGGGATATTTACGTGTACGCTCTACCTGCAAATTTACCGTGATTGCGCGCTCTCTCTCTCTCTCTCTCTCTCTCTCGGTTTGTACTTTTTAGCCCCTCCCATTCGTTTTTCTCGGCGTCATTAATTCGCTGTTTTCTCTCTCCGCGTCTCTCGTTCGCCGATATATATGTATGTACGTGTGTCGTACACGTTGAAAAGCTGCTGCCGTTGTCCGATGATTAAGTGATGAAACGACCGGCGGAATTTCGAATGCGGCTGAGCTGGACGAATGAAACTTGTAAAGTTAAAATTAGCAGTGGGCGACACATGTCCGATGGCTCCTGAATTTTTCAGCGGTCATTATAACGAGCGACCGGTCGATGATTAAAATGATAATGATGATGATGCTGCTGCTGGTGATGACGATGAGTTCCGAATGAGCTTTCAGCGGGGGCCGTTTGTTTGATGATGACTTTATTTGAAGTTTATTGTGCCAAGGGGAGAATCGTTATTTACATGGTCGAGTTTTAAATTATACGGGACACTGCCATCATTTGGTGTATATAATGTCATCGTTTTTTTGAGACTAATTTACCTGAGAGCGTTGAGCTAAATTACTTTGAAAAAGCCTACTGGCTCTTTTGCGCAGCGGAAAAAATGTCCTTGTCTCGGTGAATTGAATCTCGGCTGTAATTTAAAATCAGCAAACAATCGCCAAAGACTTTCGAATAAGAAATATGCTGGAACAGCTCGTATTTTTGTCTAAATAATAATTAGGTAATAAAACGTTTGTAAATTTCAACTCGATTTTTTGACGTCTGCCAAACAAAATTCATTATTTCGCTCTCACTTTGTTCCAGGTCCACTCGCCGGTCATAATCCCTAAACGATTTAAGGAAATCCTCATTTCCTCGAACGATGCGCAAGAAAGCCACAACAGCGTGGCACGTAAATATACACATCAACCCAGTTTTTTCGACGACACAATTTTTTCCCCTAAAAACCTCACGTCGCATACACACACACACGATCGTTATACGACCAGGTTCTCCAGTTAACATGAGTTTTGCGGTGAGGCAAGAAAGAGAGGAAGTAGGTATAGGCGGAGGATGAAAAAAAGGCCAATTACTAGACGGCGATTGGATTTTTTGTGTCGGTCGACGTAGAGTCGCTCTCTCGATCAATTTTCATTTCCATTAGAGTGAGAGAGAGAGAGAGAGAGACAAGTGGCGGCGGCAACTGCAAGCACTGCGTCAGCTCAGTTTCGTTCCTCAAAACGCCTCTCTTTCTCTAAGCGACGCTTCGCTAAGTACTTGCTTCCTGCCCTGCGTTAACAGCTTCTCTCTCGTCTTCTCGTTCTCCGAGAAGCGCGACACTTCTATTTCCGATAGTTTGCGGTCAGACGGACGTCTGCGGCCGCTCTCGCGACAAAAGGACCGCGCTCGCGCGGCGCGATTACCTCTCGCAGAGTCATTTTCGCCGACGTCGACCGGCCCCCAAAAACCACTTTCGCCCTGCAGCTCCTATATATTTTATATACTCGTATATGTCTGGATATATCCCCATACCCATGTGTATGTGTGTATACCTGTATATGTATAAATACGAATATACGCGAGCATTAACAGCTATGCAAATCGGGATCCGCGTTCGCTTATATTAGCATATTATCGGGCTCGCTCCCGGCGTGTCGAATTAATTTCGCGGAGCGAGTCGCCGCCGCCGCCGCGGAATCAAGTTAATGGTTGCCGCGTATAAGCTTATATATCTGTATATACGTATACATACACACACAAACGCAAATAATAATAATGATAAAATAAATAAGAGAGTCGTCGTTGGCGCCAGTTGACACGTGTCAAATGCGCGCGGAATATTCGGTGACGTTTGTTCACTTTTCTCAGGTGCTAGAGTCGCAAATGACGCGCGACAGACACGACGCGCGACGATTCAAAAGAGCGACAGCTATGCTGCTGCTGCTGCTGCGCGTTGCTTCTCGCCTCCCATTTACGATGATTGCCTGATTTATGCATTTATAGCAGCGAGAGCTTTCGCGCGTTTTTTCGCGCGACGTTGAATTAAATTTGCAGCCGGATGTTTTTTCACGGTGCGGAGGATTAGAATCGGGCAATCCTGTCCTGGGGATCAAGGACACGCTATGCGCATTTTCCTCCTGTTATATATGTACACATATAGTATATACATAACGTGTACGACGGCTTAATCACTTAACAGCGAGTGTCGTGTTGTATATAAGTTTGGTCCCCGGGGTAAAATCCCGTCGTGCGACCGAAAAATACAAAGGGGCGCGTATAATATCTAAGATCGAGAGTTAGTTGTGATGCAGTGCAGTACACCGGATCCCATCCCTATTATATATACTGTGCTCAGTGACAAGTTCACATATGCCGATCAATTGGATTGGCCGTGTGAGGGTAATAAACTCTTTGTCGCTTGCTGCTGGTGCGCGGTTGATAATTTTCAGACAATTAAAAATTTGAATTTGCCGCCTTCGATATGTTTTATGACGATGATTACAAAAATTGAACGATACACTTTCTTCGTGTTATTGTTAAAACTCGACGAAATCTTAACACAATTAATTAGTACTGGTTTTATAAATTAACGATCAAGATATACATATCGAGCTGTTCTTCAGTGAGTAAAATAAAACTTGGATACAATACCCTTCAAGAAATCTCTCGAAATAAATCATCGCAATATGTCACAGAAATAATTTTCAATAAGCCAATACCTGACAATAATAATTCTCACTGCAATATATAAAGGGCTCATCGAGTACCGAGTATAACCCCGATAACAATCAAGCCTAAGCCACGCAGTATATATACCTATACTAATACACTTAGAACTTGTCTGCTAATCAGAAAGCAATTACTGTAGGCGGGTCAAAATGAGTTTAATCGCATTAAATATTAACGGCTCGTCAGGAGATAGAGAGAGAGAGAAAGCGTCACAGCCTCTCCCCTGTACACACTCTGCATCCGTTGTCCCCTAGGACTAGGGCGCGATATCGCTATACGCCATTTACCTCTTATTCAGTCGTGCTGCGTCGACGTTCTCACAGCCGAGTGCGCGCGTGTCGTCTCGTGTTTCCCGGAGGACTACCGACTCTGATGCTGCGCAGCCTCTGCTGCACCGGCTAATTAATTTCTCGATATTTCGGATAAGGATGTGTATGTATGTATGTATGGCGCGCGACACCCTTTGTGCTGTGTCCAAATATTGCTGGGTTCAATGCGTTGGCTCGGGGTCGAGTATCATTTTTATTATATTGATTCGAAAACTGTTGAAAATCGAAAGGATAGGTATTTTTTTATTGGCAATTTATGCATTTTGCCATGTGATGTTTAATATTATATATAATGCTATGATGCTTGCTTAATCAATTGCTCTTTATTACATCCTTTATAAATGATGTGATATTTTTACAGTGAATTTTGATTCCCTCGTGTAGTACTTTGATGTTCAATACATACACACACACACATACATGGATGGCAGCTGTCGTAAGATACGCATCTACTATAATTCACATTTCACATTTGAACAAAATGTTTTGTCGGTTTCGTGGATTATATTAAATCATATTACAAAGCAGTCGATTCAAGTAACATACATCATCTTTACATCAGTTATCTAAATATTTTATTTTATGTTTATTTTATTCAATTAAACGGACAAAAATACAAGTAAACAAAGCAGAGTAACGTATAGCTTACAGTATAGAAACAAAAGTCACTTAAAACTAAACATAGTAACTAATGTACCCAGTTTATATTTATATCGGTTTAGAGATGTATCAGTTTTGAGGGTTGAGAAAAATGTAAGATTATTAGAACTGGAAACGCTACGATTTCGATCTGGCTCGTGCAACAAATACGAATATTTTCTGACCAACATTTTGCGACTAATTTCTCTCTGTAATCCTTGCACTTGCACAACAAATAATTCATATCGCAAATCTATTACACGATCAAATCATCAAGCGTTATTCCTACATATGTGTATCGTTTCCACATTTTCACGAGACATCCGATTGACGAATTGTTTCGATTACAGTAGCTATAACTTCAAAAACAGATGAGTACACAAGTCCAAGCCACTGCAGTAAGCTGTAACTTTGATACCGCAATCTATAATGCCGACCTTAAATCATCACGAGATGATGGCGTCCTATCAGTAAAGCATACGCGTATACATATACATATCATAACATTCAGCACAAAAGCCAGGATATAACCAAACGACGATCATTTATAGAGAAAAGAATAAGGTAAACGAAGTGAAGAAGAAGCTCTGCAGATTACAGAGCCGCGGCGTGTAATAACGGCGCATCGATGTTCCTCACACGTAAGTCTCAGGCGCATCACAAGGGGATAATCCGGGGCCTCGACGAGTGTCTCCATTCGCCAGGGTTTCACTCCATCTTCCCGTTGACAGAGAAAATCCCCCAACGTCCATCTCTCTCTCTATCTATCCTCAATCCGTCCTCTCATCTCTCTCTCTCTCTCTCTCACTCTCCATACATATTGGTCGCAGCCGGAGCATCACACCTTCAATTAAATAAGCGCAGAGACGAAAACTTAATTAGCCGTTGAAAAGCCGACGACGCGAGAAGGAGCGTATCTATTTCCGTCGGCGTCCTCATCGATCTCTCTTTCTCGTTTCTCACGAGTCTCCACGAGAGAACTTGCCGAAATCCGCAAAACGTTATATATACTCTCAATGCTCGCGAGTAGCATAATTAGGTCGACAATTTTTCGGCTGAAAAGCCAAGTCAAAAAAAAAAACAGCGAGTTGAGTATAGCACTCAGTAATTTTCAGGGAGAAGCGGAAGTGAAAAAACGAAGGAATCGGGGCAATTGGAGTGTGTTTCACGCGTGTCGTCCGATAAACTTGCTGAGAGAACTGCTCTATATAGCCATTTCGGCCAGCGCGTATATATATATAACACACACCACGTATGCCGGATGTGCTAGCCGTGGATAATTACAACGTATACGCGCCGTTCCTCGAACGAGAGCTGCTGCAGAGTAGATATATAGGTATAATACACATCGCACAGCCACGTATATAAGCGCCAGCGACTATGACTACTATACCTGTAAATTTGTATATAGATATAGATTTCGGGGCGCGATGTAGGTGCGTGACTTTGAGGGGTATAGAGAGTACGCGTGGTTTGTTATTTCGCGGTTCTTAGAGCCGAGCGTCGCAATAATCACGCGTGCGCGCGCGCGCGCGTCCACGATACAATCGCGTGTATGTGTGTATGTGTGAATTAGTGTGAGGGAGTGCGTGGCGTTTAGTATAAGCTGAGGTTACTGCTAGTCTCGGGCGCCGGCGCCGAAGAGCGTCTGAAGTCAGTGAGGTCGTTCAGGCTGGCCTTGTCCTGGCGTATTAGACACTGCCGAAGGACGTCCAGGAACTCGCATGGCACTCGACACACCTGAAACCGCAATTACGCGTTATATACGACTCCTTTTTGCTCATGACCATAAGCTGCTTCGTTCTGATCGAACGAATTTTCTGCGGTTCTTAATGGCTCTGAGAGAAGGGTTATTTTACAGTTTATTTTTTATCCCTGTATATGCTCGTAGTTCGGTAAAAAAAATTAATTGATTTAATTGGAAACTTTCAGTATTAACGATTCTATAGCTTGATAGATTTCTAACTATATATTGACATAATGATCGAGAAACCCAAACGGCCAATCGATAAATAATGACTTCGAAATCGCATCTCTCCAGACAATCAAACCCAACTCACCTCCTCGTTATCGCTGCATCTCAAGAGTATCTTCCATCTGTGAAGGTCGACGCATCTCGCCTGCAGATCGTTCATCCTTCCAGCCTTAAAATCCAAGATACTCGCCAAAGGCGACGTCTCGGATCTCTTGCCGTTGGTCCAGCCTCGGCTGTACTGGAAAGTCTGGCAGGTGGCCAGAGACACCAGCATCACCAGCAAAAGTCCTGATGTCAGTCCTCGGATCATCTTTGCGTCTCTTCTCTGAAAAACACATGCATAAAACATCTATACACAGTCCTTGTCATTTCGCTTGAAATTATTGCAAAAGAGACCAACCCCGAAACTTTCGCGAGTTATAAAGCAGCTCAGATTGTAATATATACGACTCGAGTCATCGAGCAGCAGCGATTCGTATAAGAATAAGCATCATCCGAGCGAAAATATATACGCGAACGAGGAAATGAGAATTCAGTTGTTATACATGAGATTATGTAAAAACACGCGAGAGAGAGAGCGGGAGGGCCGTCGATAAGCGTTTCTCGCAAACGGCAATAAACGATGCGCGTTATTAGCCGAGGTAGTAGCCGTTGATTCTGGAAATTGAAATAAATTTAAAGGCTAAAGCGACTGCGAGGTATAAAAGCAGAGCTTCCCGGGACTGCAGCGCACATTCCGGGGGCCTAACGCTTCCGTAAGCACACAGTATATTATACTTATATTCCGGAGAGAGTATTATAACGTTCGCGCAAATAGTCGCGTAGCCAAGCGAAACGAACGACGATATCTGCAAGTCGATGACGAGGCGCGCGCTACTTTTTCGACGATTATTGCTGCTTCGCTCGCTGCAGCTATAGATCGGCTTTGAGGAGATGGAAAGGATAACGTCGAGCCGGACGTTTATGAAAGGGGCGATGAGAGATTGACTGAATTTATTTGCTGTTTTACGAGCCTTTTCGTGCGGGCTGATGTGTCGTGTAAAATTTGTGAAATTTTAGTAGATAGATAGATATATTAGATGGATTCCTGACACCTTCCTACAATCTTTTCGACACTTATATCTGTTAACAAATAAGTTTTATTAACTTGATAGACACATAATTTGTCTCACTGCTCCACCTTGTGACAAGTTAATTGCTCGACTCGTCGAGTAAATGTTGCTTAACCAGTTCAGCACTGATGCTCATCCAGTAAATTTTACTCGGCAATTAAGCAAAGCTATATACTAACGATTTTCCCGGGTGGGTATGTAAAAGAAGGGTATATTCAAGAATCGTGTTGCATCTTATTTACTTTGAAAAATTTGAGATGGGATTGAACAAGTTAGGCCTTAACATTTTAAATATACTGAGAAAATTTGAATTGATTTATCGAACGATTACGTAAATGGAAAAAATAAGCTGTATTCGATGAAACGATTTATTGTTGTACAGGTATAACTGAGTTACGTTTTCTCAATAAAGAGACCTAAGAGTGAAGCCAGTGAAGAAAAAGTGCCTAGAATTGAATTTCCCATAATGATTAGTTACTTTTCACGATGTATTTTATAGGTACTATTATTACGATTTTAAAATGTACAAGTACTTATATAAAAGGACCTACTATTATCGATCAATATTTAACAAGTAGGTGTGCATGAATAATGAAAGTTTCCACTTTGCGCTTCGTCAGTATATTATATTCCGACCTATCAATAAGCTTTCCAACAATTTCTTGCAACGTACGTATTAAAAAAATGTAGCTATACAAAGCCATCATTACTTCAAAAGCTTCATACTACTCTCCATAGATATAATTAAAAGCTCGTCAACCACATACAGTACATACCTATTTCTCGATTAAAAATATCGAGTCGACCAACTCACCGCGCGAGAGGAACAAAACCCACACACGCATCATATTATATACCGTCTCCTCTCGGTCGCGCTAATTTTAAGAGGGCCATTAACGGTATAATACAGAGCTCGGATCCTCGCGTCCTCTCGACTTCGGCTCTGCACAGCTCTGCTCCAGCGCCGCCGCCGCCGCCGCCGCCACTGCCTCCCGCTCTCGGTCATTAAGATAAGGGTAAGTGCTACTAAGTGTCCCGCGGATAAGAAAAGGGCGACGCGCTGCCGCCGCCGAGGCTTCTTCTTCTTCTTCTTCTCTCCCTCTCGCACTCCTCCTCCTCCTCCTCCGCTCTCTCACTCTATTTTCTATTTCACGTGTGTGTATCTGTGCGTGCGTGTAATGGACTCAGCGGCGCGCATTCCCCGCCTAATGAAAAGGCGCGGAAAAGCTTTCAGACGCTATCCCCCGCGGAATTTTCGGTGTCGCGGCGGCGGCGGCCATTGTGTTAATCCGGCGCGCGCGGTAAATCAACTTATCAAAAATTAAGAGCCTGAGCTTCGCCGAATTTCAGCGTCCGCGAGATATAAACCGGGGGAATTCTTATATACATTAAAAACACTGAGACACGTTTTTTCTTCGACTAAATTAAACGACAGTCGCAGTAACTCAGCTGCCGCGTGTAATTGAACGTGGCGCCGGGGAAAAACTCCGAGGGTATATAATGTAATATATATAATACCTGCGTGCCAGTATGACCCCCGAAATTGACTGCTGCTGATGTGTATTATATATATATATACTGCTGAGTTTCGGAAGGGAGTCGCGCGTTGTGCAAGGCTTTCATTAATAAGCACGGAAACTGCTGCAGGCGCTGCTGCATTTTTACAGCTTGTAATCGCGGCCCCCGAGTGCGCCATTGGCGCGTATTGTTTCGCGGAACGGCTGCACTGCAAGCTCGACGGCTCCTTTCCGAGTATTATTGTTGGGGCGTATATGGCGATGCGCTTTACCCAACGATCTTTCGTCGACTGCGTAAAACTTCTCATTACAGGTCTTGTATAATATACCATTTCTAATGCGTCTCGACCTTATTTATTTATCAAATTTTTTTATTTAAAAGGGTTTGTAAAATCGATCACTCATGCGTTATGTTGAAATTTCTCTCATTAAAACTTTCATTATATCCAATATTTATGCATCGATTGAAGTCTGAAACTGCTCTTCAGAGCAGAGTATAAATTATTTCTAGCGCTTAATTGAGATACGTTTTGTTGCAACGAATAACGATGTGCATTCGGTGATTCGACTGATCCGCGACGGACTCGCCATCTGTAAGCCAGTTCGGAAATTATTCCGTTGCTCGTATACGGGACACGCAGTTTCCTTTACCTTCTCCGATATCGACAGTGGTGCGCAGAGCTGCAGTGAACGGCTTTCTCGACGGTCGATAATACACTGTATTTCGCGCAAGTTTTCAAATATCGTTACACACGTTATAGATGTTTCCTCATCCGTGTCTCGTATATTATTGTAATATAAAACTTATATAAACCGCGATTTATCGAAGCAGGATACTCGAGAAAATTGCAATATGTTTGACGAGCGAGGCAACTCCTTATAAAATACGTACATTAAATATATATTTCACGCGTCTTCGAGAACTGGATTCACGGGAGTCTTCCGGTGTTACACCCGCGCGCGTATTTTGGAAGCGAGTGACGGCTCCGTTTCGGCTCTTATTTCACGCCTCGCTTCTTCCGCGCGTCGACGACTTTCTCTTATGCGGATAATCGCCCTCAAGAGCTGAGGTGGTCTCGCTCCCTTTTTTTTACGATTCTTTGTGCGCGCGGCGATTACGCTCCGATTAACATATACGACGTTTAGTCTGCGGTCGGTCGGCTCAGTCCGTTGACAGTATAACAATGATTTGGTTTTTTTTTCGGTTCGTTATTACGACACGTTTGAGTGCAATAAGTTTTTGGTACTTCGGACTCGTGCGATTTGACCTCATGTCGATCGAAATGAAATTTTGCGCCTTGACCGTAAAAAGCCACAAGTGAAGAATTAAGTCACTTCTTTTTGCGTCGGAAATCAAAAACTTGAGCGGTTATTATGTATAGAGAAATCCTTTCAAGAAATACGCACTAACTATAATATTTTTAATGTTTAACAAATAAAGTAAGGTAAATAGGCTTTGTTACAAAATGTTAGCAAATAAAATTATTAATATTATATTCGTTTCACCGATAAAATTCAAACAGTGCCTTGTGACACGCTTTTCTATGCAAATCAAACTTTTTTTATTACAATTCAAAATGAGAAGAACGATTTGGTTAACATACAGTCATTGTCGCAAAGACTCGAAAATGTACAAGAGCTTCAATTAAAAATAAGCGGTCATTTTTAACCAACCAGAGCTCAAACAAAAGCTCGTACTTTAATTTTTAAATTTTACATTAAAGGACCACCATACCTCGTCTTCCGTCATACTTCCGTCTTCTAGGAATACGGTTACTTTTCTAACTCTTAAAAAATTACAAACTATAGTTCTCATTACTGGCTTTGTACGAAGTGAGTCGAGTAGCATTTGTTAAGGGGATTCTGGAGAAAAAAATATTTTTCAGTACGCTTTCCCAACCATATCAGTCCAGGAAAGCGTACTGGAAAAATAATTTTTTTCTCCAGGATCCCCTTAACAAATGCTATCAAGCTTGCTTCCGCATAACGGTAGCTACAAAAACTACTTTTACCTCCCGCCCCCTAGATTTTTTTTGTGAAATTCCTTTAATTCCGCTCAAAGTAACAGTTATAATCTGGCTTTGAAATATAAAAATGGAGAATAAAACTCATGCGCGTTTTTAAAAAGGACTCCCAAAACGTATTAGAGTAAGAGCAATGACTTACCTCCTGAACTATCGTACAGTGACAAGGTTTGCTGAAGAGCGTCGAGATCGGCAGAAGCTGCAGGTTCGGGTACCAAGTGAACAGTGGAGCAGTGCCCAAGATGGGCGGCTTTTTATAAGACACCCTGAACAACCCCCGCCCCAGAACTTGACGCGCACGCACGCACACGCAAATTTTCCACCCCTCACGCGCTGTTGAGCATAACGGCAGCCCGTCAACCGATTCTATTCTTTGTCCCGCGAAATCACGTTGTCAAGAAAGGTGTCGCAGATGACTGTGATTATTTTATAATTAATATTAGCCCGTATTGTTACTGATGGAGGAAAGGGTTGATCGTCTTGTCTTTGATGAGCGACCCTCCATGCGCGGTTGATTCATGAGTGTAAGTAGCGGATAGATGACGAGCTTCTCGAGTAGCGTTACCTGTTGCTATACTGTTTTAGTATAGGTGCTGGATTTTGTAGACGTGGAAAAGTCACAACGTAAGCACTACGTTATTGTGTGAGATTGTTGTGCCTGATGCTTTATGTAATTGTTTAAACTTACGGATGGCATTATTTAAAACGTTGGAATGTAAATTGAATTCAATTTTGATTAAAACGGTTTTAAACAAAAAGTTGCACGAAAATAAAAGAAATTATCTTTCCGATAAAAAAAAGGAAATACATTTTTTATTCAAATTTCTCGGAAAATAGAGCTGCAGAAAAAACGTTTGAGGTGTGCCCACGATAATATCTATGCAAATTTATGCTTATTTTTTAAAACTATTATCGAGTATCCCACGCACTATTTCTTTTGATGAGCATAGAAATCGATGTATCCTCGTTAAAGTTTTTACGGTAACTTTTTTTTTTCGCAAAAAAGAAGGAAATAAATGTTCTCGAACAGTCTAAGTCAATCTTGTAATACTATCTTTTCAACAGGTTTATTTTTTGTATGTAAATTTAATACGCAGTGTCCCTAAGTAGAAAATTAATCGTTCTTGTTATTGGTCAAATGGAAGAAAACATTTCAATTTTATTGAATGAAAAGTGTCGGTAAAACTATACTTGTTCAGATGTTATCAGTAACGGCTTTAAATAAAAACATTGTTAACTCTGTTTAGATGATTAATATAGATGTTAAAAAAAGGTTCACATTATATTTCGCACACTATTATTGGTTAAAAAAATATAGTCCTCTGGCATTTTTGTTGAATATCTTTAAGAAAAACAATCGATTACTATATATTGGGACAAACTGCTTGTTGAAGCTTCACTATTCAAACTTTTGGCCGAATTTTTTCTAGCCCAACTTAAGAAGCTTGCCAGCTTGTTAATAATAATAATAATTGATTGAAAACATTGAGCATGTAATTTCAAGATTGAAGAACGCGTAGGAGCAAAGTTTTTTTCATGTATGCATTGTTACCTAGTGTGCGTTGCCTATATAGTGTGCGTACGTGACAACATATTTTTTTTAAATCTAGTTTTAGAGCTGATAATTTCCCACAAATTTCACCACTAATTAGATGGTAGATATTAAAATAACCCCATTACCTCAGGACGTTTCTCGTCACGTATATAATTACGCGTAAATAATACAATAATGAAGTAATTGGCCCCCCAAAAAATATTATATTCATATACATTATATACCGCCTATGTATAAACTTGCCTTGTAACAACCACCTACTAACACATATAGTTATACAAACACATGGCACACCGAAAGATAACAACTTATTATATTCAAAGGATTATCAGCCCTGTGAATATACAGCAGTCCATAGACAAACAGCCATTAAAGCGCGTAATTATTTAATTGTATAATTACACGTGCAGCCTCGCAAAGAAGCGTAGGAGTCTTCAGACGCGGAGCTGCTTTATTGTACATCTACATGAATGAAAATTTGCCCTACTATAAATATCGTACAACATAATTTCTTAACGAAGCACCTTCTCGCCGATCTTTATACCCACGCATGCAGTTATCGGCTTCTGGGGCGAGAATAAGAAAGAGTCTCTTGTTTAAATTCTCTTTCGTGTATAACGTTATATACGCATTGTGTATACACAAACTCGGGAGCAACGCACACACACACGCATGCACACATATAAAAAAAGGCTCGTGCGAATATCAGGAAGTAGTTCACACGTTAAGTGGGGCTTCCGCCTTTTGCGTAACCGCGCGCGGGCTGCTTTTATATTAGGTAAATGCATGTTAAACTCATGCGTGCGCTATATACAGCTTCATGCATGACAGTTTTCTCGTGCGCATTGATTTGTCGTGTTCGTCATCGAGAAGATCGAGTTTTATGAAATAGAAACTGTGTATATTATGCGCGCGTGTGAGCTATATGCATTAGCGTCGCCTCTTATATTCATCGTTATATATACTCGGTAAGAAGCATACAGCAAGAAGTAATTCACTTGATTGTACAACTTGTCGCGAGTATTCGCTCTCCAGCGCTCGTTTTTTATTTCTTGAATTGTATAGTAGCTTCGTTTCCAGTCGGTTTCTCTATTCTTTTTTTCGTTTATATTGCTTTTCAGAAATGTGTTATAAACGAGTTGATGAGAGGTTAGTGCTAAATAAAGGAAACGGGAGATATCGCCATACGAGGAAATAATCGATTTTTATTGCAAAGGCTCCAAAATTATAGTAAATTGCCGAGCGCGTGGGAAATTATCATTTTCTCAGATTATTTTTTAGATAAAAATACAAGTACACATATTTTGTATTTGTTCAGTGAGATGATGATGATGACACATTCGTTTTGTATTCGTTTTGTGTTGTTCAAATATTGAAATAACGCTATGGGTATTAAAGAGGAGATTCATTTAGTGTGGCTACCCACAACTATTTTGGTTGTAAACATTTATTGATTAAACGTTTTTCACGTCGATTTGGATAGTCTAAATCTCAGATAGACTAAAAATATTGGGCTGGAAATATGTTTAATGGAACATAAATGTACGTCAAATCACATTGGTAAAGTTGCACTATTTGTTGCTGGTATCTGGGCAAGCATAAATAATCATACTGGAAGCTGCTCATACGGGCCCAGTTTTCCCCATCATAACATATTCTGAAATATACTTTTGACCTTCACATAGTCGCAGAATTATTCATAATATTCGGAGACTGTGAAAAGAGAATGAGTCCGAATTGTAATCAGTTTCCTTATCTAAGTGATAATAAATCTATACGGTAAGTATACAAAGAACGATAAGGTTTAGAGAACTTTATTTGTCAAATATTTATGCAAAGTTATAAATAATTTCAAACCGACATATATAGCTTTACATGTAGGCACCTTAGACCGTAGCTCATACATTTTTTATTTTAAACAAAAATTACCCTGCATGCATGATTAAAAATAATAATTATAATATTTTTATGAATTGTCAATATATTGTTTAAATATTAATGCAATGATAACAACTTTAGCGACTATACTTGTTAAAGTGAGAAATAGGTCTATAACAAGATGAAACCAATAATAATAAATAATAATAAATGTACATTTTTACAAATTTTCAGGATGTATTGAAATTTCTTATGCAGACTTATAAACATTTAGTTTGTGTTTGCAAAAACAAACTTGGCTGTGGGTTTTGCTGAAAAGTGAATGTAATTAATAAAAATTTTAGTTTCAAATTTAATTTTGAAACTAAAATTTCGTCCTTATTTAGAGGTATTAATAATAAGCAATGCATTTTTTAGCATGAACTTTCCAGGTAAATTAATTTTAAAAGTAATATAGTATATTAATTTTAAAACTAATATAAGTATATTAAGAAGCGTTTCTCCGACAAACATTAATTTTAATACATAGAAAATACGTTGCCTTTCATTTTTAAGAAACTATATACAAATTTTATTTATTGCGAAAATTCAGATTGTGCGCAACAAAAGTCCAAACACAATTTGTATTATTGCAATCAATTTTTGAAGTATAGTATGTAGCTCCTTCCTTATCTTCGCAGGGTGAACCGTATCCGTAGACTACTTATCCTCCCTATTTGTTTATGTTTTTATATCAATTTTATGTTAAACAATTCAGTATGTCTGAATTGCTGGCTTTAATTCTTTAACATTAAAAGAACACTTTAATTTATGCAGTAGTATACTATTAGTTGAATGGCGTTCAGTCAAAAAGGTCAGTTACCTATTCGTCCAAACATAATACATTTACTCAAAAAGACGATGTTTAAGAAGTAATATCCCCCAAGTGACTCATCATTATCCTCCAACGTTTAAATGCGTTACCGAAATCGATATCAAATTTAACGCTTTCAAGCCAATAACAAAGCGTAATATTAATCATCACCAATAAACGTAAAGGGTAATTAGAATCGCAAACGTTCCAACGAAAATTAAGCGAAAACAGTCTTTTATCACTAATCTATTATGACATTGAATTATTGAATAACTTTTTTTCAGAGCTCTACGACCTTCATCGCCTTAGTGCTTTCGAAACATTCGTACAGTATTTGAAATTACTATGTATCCTAGCTTTATTAAAAACTCAAGGGCGGAGTAATGAGTTCCTTTGGTCGATAACGTTTCATAGCCAATACGTTAACAAAACTGGCTCAAAAAGTAAGAAGCTTGTCTTCGATTTTCCCAGAATAGGTATAAGTACCTACTTAAAAGACAAATCAACGCGTTCACTGCAGACGATACTTTTTCGAATCGATCTCTGCCCTCCTCCTCTAAATACCTAATCACAAAAACGACCATGAAGGCTCAACGAAATCCAGCCATTCTCTCGTGGTTCATCGGCATATCGCGGAAGCCAAACTGCCCAAAACAAATAACACATAATACAGAACTTGTCGCACGCGCAAACACGAGGACTCGTGTGTATATACGCGCGACTTTCTAACTGAAACTCTTTTCGCTTGCAGCAAGACTTGGCAATGAAAATAGTCGTAAAGTGCCAAATGACGTCGAAGCGCGCGTGCACTTGTGTGTTATAACGATGAATTTTTTTTACGCGCATTGTGTATTGTTAACCGCAGCAGTGCAAGTACACGCAGGTAAGAGTTTTCGCCTTCAATTTTATAATCGCAGATATTTCTTTTACGCATGCGTACACAATACATCGCACATTTATGTATATCCGAGCGGCGGACAAAAGCCCACGTGTATATATTATATATTATTTAATGCTTCGCGCGAATTACAGCTCATCCGCGACTGGCTTTTGTTTCTCGCTTGCGAGACAATACCCAGATATACTTACGTTACTCCATCTTTTTTGTTGTTGTGATTTCATAGACAGACGATTGTTGCGCAGTTGCCGTAAAAAAATCGCGCTCTGTTCTCGATTATAATACCGAGAGGCACAACGACAGCAACGATGTCCGTATACTTTTCGATACAGTGGGCGTAAAATGTATATTTTACGCCCTCAGCATTCAAAAACCCTTGTACAAATTTGTATGGGTGTTACGAAAAGTATACTATATCCGCTCCAAAATCGTTATCTGTCTCTTCCGATAAGTGCGTTTGTTTTCGTTTTTTTTTTCGATTCGACAAGCTACTCCCCCACTGTTCTTATCTATGAGACCCGTTACAAAAGTATACGCGAATGTCATTCTCAATGATTTTTCACCAGGTTATTCTCACGACGACGACGCACCTGCAGTCGCGATAGACAAAGAATCGAGGAAATCTCGGTCGATCAAGAAGCTCACTACTCTTCACTCCCGCACAAAAAAAAACAGTGGATATTCTAGATATATAGGTATAAATGTAGGCGCAGCAGCAGAGCTATAGCGATGGAGACTGTCTGACGTCATCGCGGAGAGCGAGCGAGAGAGGAAACTCGGCGCATGCGCAGAAGCTCGCAGCCGCGCTGCTCGCGTACGTACGGCGAGAAGCGAGCAGACAGACAGACAGACAAGCAGCAGAGAGCAGCGACGAAGTGTGTGTATACTTTGTGGAGTGGCTGCCATGGACGGACGCGATCCCGTGTCTGCCTACCTTGGCCGACTCCTCGCGTCCAGCTGAAGCTCGTCGTCCGGGTGATACACCTACCAGTGCGCGAGTGTACATAGTGCGCGTGTGTGTAAATGTGTTGAAAAAGACAGAGGAGAAACTCGCGAGGAAGTATAATAGTGGGCTGCAGCCGAGGATCGAGGCTGCTGCTGCACGCATCAGTCACGTACGCACACGAGAGGGACTGAGATAGAGAGAGAGAGACATCCGTCTGGCTGTCGAGAAAAATCGGCTGCGCGTGCGATGGACTGACGTATACGCCGTGTCTCTCTAATCTTTATACGGACGTCCGTGTGTGTGTGTTTCTCTCTTTCTCTCTCTTTGTGTGTGTTGTCTGTGTAGCAGCGTGTGCATAGAAAACGCTGTATATAACACAGGGAAAGAGAGAGAGAGAGAGTGAGAGTGTAGCTGCACGAGGATGAAGGAATAATGGCGCAGTGAGTGCAGCAGCGGTCAACAGAAGAGTCTGCATATATACAGACCCACACACACACGATATGGATTCGATCAGGAAGTGGTTCTACAGACCGAAGGTGAGTTAAGTCTATACACGGGCCCACCTGTTTGCGTGTGATGCTCGTCGAGAGCGACAAGGTTTCGCGCTATGTAGGTATACATACTTACTAAGCTGCATTGTCCGAGTTCTATGTGTGTGTGTGAAATCGGACGATCGAACGGAAAGCGGGGAATATTGCGCAAGTTCGTCGACACACAGAGACAGTCTATATAGCTGTACTATGTTGTGTATATATATACACACGTACATTTAATATACGCACGAGATGCAGAAGCTGCGCGAGCGCGCGCGCACACAGCTTATCAGCTGATTGTAACCTCGCGCGCTCTTATCGAGGCTATACGCTCAAGATTTCGCGGAACTTTCCTCTCTGTCTCTCTCTCTTTCTTTCTCCTGATGCGGTTTCTCTTTCTCGGCGGCCTGTAAAAAGAGAAAGTCGCGCCTCCGCCGCCGCTACGATTATTTATTTTTCGACGTTCCAGATGCCGCGAGAGAAAATTTTTCTACATAACACTATGTATACCTATATATAACGACGACGACAGGGGCGCGTGTGGTATAGAGAGACTATACTCCCCGCGTGATAAATGTCAAGCGTGCAGTCTCCCCCTTGCATTTATATACCGACATCTGTATACGCGTATCTGGCAAATGCACATTTATACTTAGTGTGTCGCGAGGGAGGCTGCTGATGTCGCCGCCGATGAGTCACGTGTTACTATACCTATATATACTGCCCCCCTGGCGATCGATAATCTTCCGGCGTGCGTCTGTCTCGCGAGCGAATGGTAATCGAGGAGAAACTATATGTATCTTTTTTTTGGCAAGACTGATGCCTTTCGTATAGACGAGGACTCGGACGCTCTGAAAATCGATTCACCCCGCGACTGATAAGATAATAATCGTCAAATCTCTTTGTTGTCTCTTTCTCGTTATCTGTATAGATGTAATCCGCGAGGTCGAGTCTTTTATTTTTTGTATTAATATTTTCTGAGAATCTCCGGCTGTTTGTCTACAATTGATGCGTTTAATTTAGTAGGAGTAATTGCCGAGAGATACGGCTTATCACTGAGAAAACAGTTTCTCTTCGTGTAAGTACACGAGAGTCGAGAGGATTAAAATGTTTCAATGTATATAAAACATCTCATACACACGCGCGCGCGAGCGTCGTCGCAATAAGGAATAAATATTTTTGAGCAGAAGCCCGCGGTTTACTCAGGGAGAGATAAGGAACACCGTGATCGTCGCGAGCGCTTTTTCATGACGTCACCGCGGGGGCAAATACATATAGGTATATAAACACAGAGAGTGAGAGAGGGAATTTAATCTTCCTTCTCGTCGAAACGCTGTGTCTCTAATTCGGGTCTTTAAGAGCCTCTATATAATGTGATTCAACCTCTCTATGCCGTATTACGTCTCGTCTCTATAACCCAAATTCTCGTTGTGCAGCTGCAGTTGAAGTCTTGGGAAACGTCGTCAATTTATACGTCAGTTTTAAAGCTGCATTCGTTAAGGGATCATCGACAATGAGAAGCTTCAGAGTCACATCACTGTGTGTATACAGCTATAATTTGCTCTCTACGACGAGGAAATAAAAACATCATCAGTAGAGTCAATGCATTATATATAGAGAGACAACCAGTAGCAAGAAGCATCGTCATCGCAATAATAATAATACCAGCAGCTCTTTAAAGAGCCGTGGCAGTCGCGTCGTCGGGGGCTAATTGGCCGAATGAATTTTAAGAGCGTCAACAGTATAATATGCGCGCGGCGCTTTTCAATTGCATGCGCTGCGAGAGTTATTTCAGAAAAGTCTCGCGCACGATCATCGGAATTATTGTTTCGCGTCGCGCATGTAGGGCACACGACGAGAAAGAAAAAAAAATTCAAAAGATTTCGTTTCGTCAGATGAACGTATATCAGATTATATTATATGCGTTAAATATATAATACGACGGCTCGAGTGAGAGAGATTATGATATGTGCAACGCGGACGTGCTAATTCTAAAATAAACCTCTTTGCGCTCACGACCTCGTCGTATTATGTAGGAATTTCGAAGCTATTATTATGGATTTTTTTTTCGGTCGACTACACTATACAATACAGCTGCTGCACTCGTTGGCTTAATTTTTCATCGCAAGCTTTCAAGAGAAACGACTCAGTGGTAGTCCGGCTTTTCGCTCGAGTCTAAAGAGCACAGATGTGTGTGTGTGTTTACAGACTGCTAATTCGCACTCGATTTGAGGCCGAGGGCCTGTCAATAATTCAACGCGAACATTCCTCTTGTGATAATAAAAGCTGGCGCGATATGGAAAATATATAATTGAATGGTGGTTGTTGTTATTGATGAGCTTCGCGTCGCGTATCGTGAATCAATATAATGCCAGGGAGATAATCGAATGGTAAACGAACGTTAATTTTTCAGTATAGTAATACAATATGTTGAACGTATATTGTATTATTTTTCCTCGCAGGTCGAAATTATATAGACAATAAAAAAATATGAGGCGAACGTTCTTGTTTCTTTCGAACGCGCACATTTTTTTTATCGTCGTAGAAACCCATTGTCTCCTCGCGGGAAAAACATCGCGTCGGTTTCTCTCCTGAGCTTTGTATATACTATATAATGTCCAAGGATTCGTCCTCTCTCGACAAATAAAGTTTCATGTCTGCACACGCACGTCAGAGGGAAATCCCGCCCTATACATATACCAACCACGTGTATAGCTATAATACACAGCAGACGACGAAAGTTTCGAACTTTCCAAAGTACATATATTAAATAGCTATAATATCAATGATTTTATGATTCCACTTAAAAATCACGGTGCCCTCGATATCACTTGATAATTTCATTACACCAAGAACAAAGTGATCCTGCCGGCGAGGCGACGCAAGGAGCCGTGAACACCGCGCGTGATACACTTTCTAAGCATCGTCTGACGTCAGAGACTCACCTGCAGCGCCTCTATATACTCGTATATATAACGGATATTCTCGACGACAGGACTTTCGTCCGCGCGCTCGGTTATAATAAAGAGAATCGCGAGTAGAGCCAAGAGAGGTATATAAGTAAATAGTCGATCGATATACGCGCGCGTATATAAATGCACGTGAATGACTGTGCCGAAAATAAAAATAATCCGCGCTCCCGATGTCGAATACGGGTCAGCAGCAATGCATTCTATTTATTTATACGTACGTACGTAGCACAAGTGTATATACTTATAAAAGTCCATATTTTCATTTCAGCGGGAGGACCGGAGTCTGTTGGCCCAGTTCTTCTACGCGGACGAGTCGCTGAATGGCGTCGCCTGCGAGCTCGACTCGTTCGACGGCCGACAAGAACCGGAGCGCTGCACGAGTCTGGTGAACCAACTGCGACACTGCCAGGACAAGGTGCTGACCATCTGCAATCAGATAATGGACGAGCTGATCCCGGACGCCCGAGCTAACCGAGACTTTCGCGTCAAGTTCCCCGACGACGTGATGCAGGAGAACCTGGCTGGTCAGCTGTGGTTTGGCGCCGAATGTCTGGCAGCCGGTAGCTCGATCCTCAACCGCGAGGTCGAGAGCTCGAACATGAGACCTCTGGCAATCGCTCTCACCAAGAGCCTTGAGATCGTGAGGAATTTGCTGAGGGAACAGGCGCTCAAGGGACAGACGAACCTCAAGGCGCAGAACCCCCTGGAACCGGCTACCGAGAAGCTCATCGAGTCGCTCAAGATCTTCGACAGACTGTTCGCCGATTTCGAGCTATGTTACGTGGGGGTCATGGTACCGGTCAAGTCCACCAAGGAGTACGAGCAGCAGGAGCTCGTCTGTGTTCTCTTCTCCGAGACGCTGCAGAGAGCCTTGGAGAGAGGACTGCTCAGCCAAGCTGATGTCGATAATTACGAACCGGCCTTGATGTTCACCATTCCCAGGCTGGCGATCGTCGCTGGGCTACTTGCGCCGCCCGGAGGACCGCTTTGCCTCAACTCGGTTGACACTATGAGCGAGATGTTTAGACCTTTCAGGGTGAGTCTTGGATAATTTTATTTTGGTCTGTTGAAATTCAGCGATCCAGAAAACTTGGATGATACTTTGGCCCCAATTCAGAAAAGAAGTTCTCAAGTCGTTCGTTTTGAAGAGCCGTATATGTACACCTTGTTTCACTTACGCAGAAGTATAATGAGTTTCTGTTATAGTAGTTGAGAAGAATTTCTATTACGAACGTATTATTTTATTTTATGAATATTGCTTATAGTTTCTAATGGATTGCGGTGTGTGCAGCTTTAAAAATAAGTGATGAGACTCGTCGATAACTCGTCGATTATAGATATCGTTCGATAGTATTATCTTTTTAATACATATATTGTTACGAACGAAAAAACGTGATATCGGAGACAAAGCAAATTATGATTCTATCATCTACACACTATCTGTCTCTTCCTCCGGCAACAGCTCATTTCACCTAATGATTCACCTGTTGATTCACGAAGCAACTGTCGCAAAATAATTCTTCTAAAGCGATAAAAAAGGCTTTACGTAATTGCTTTTCAATCAACTTTTTTGCGACATATACATCCAACTCGGAGTTTGTTGACGCGTAAACCGCAATCTTATGTAACTAATTTAACTGCGCTACGCTTCGACAAAGCCATTTTTTTTCTCTACAATATATTGGTAAAATGCAAAAAAATCAGAGCTGTACGATATTTTATTAGATTTCGGTAGAATATCACTCTAAAGTTGATCAAGACTCGAGAAAGATTTCGTAATCTCTGAAAATACGACTAGTCTTCCGATGCCATCTAATCACTCGCTTTTGTCTATTTATAATGAACAGTTCCTCCTCGGTAAATTATACGCTCCCGGTCGCTTGAATCACTCTGTAATGAATCACTACTAATGCCAAGATACTACTTCTACTCATTACAAAAAAAAAGAATAATAATAATAACGCCAATTCCGCAGACACTGCTCCTGAAGATAAGGGAACTGCTCTGGACGCTGAACAACCGGGAGTTGTACATGCTCGAGAAGCTCCTCTGCTCGATCGAGGAGGCAACGGGCACGATGGGTCAAGCAGGTGGTCAGGAGGTTCCAGACCTCGAGGAGTTCGTTTACAACTTCTACACGGGTTACCCCAACTGCAAGGACTTTATCGCTGACTTCTATACCGTTACGAGGAATAACGGTAGCAATATGGACGAGGTGGCCAATGACGCGGTTCTCATACTCGAACAGGACAATTCCAGCTCGGATATACCTGCCACTACGAGCAGTGCCAAGGATAACAAGAAAAACAGTGCTGGGGCAGAAGATCAGGAACAGCAGTCGCCGAGCTCGCCGACTCAGGGAGAGGCTTCCGCGAACAGAGCGCCCGCGGGGAGACATGACTCGAGCGGCTCGTCGGACTTCTATTCTTGTACGTTTGTTGTTTTATCATCTTTTGTTATTTTTTCTTTCTGGACTGAATTTATTGCGGGTTTTTACGTTAACGTGAAATGAGATCGGTGATGAAATTGTCGTATGGTGAATAAATCCTTGGGTAGGCTTTTACGCGTTGCCAATTTTTTTTTTATCAAGAGATATACTAGTTTACAATGTACAATGAATTTATGGAGGAAGCGTCAGTTTGAAATAACGATCGGTGCCAAATGGCTAATACAAGTACATAAATATCGTCTCCTTGTATTTTAGTTATATCATTATATCACGTTGAGAACATTAAAATTGTTGCAGAGTCAAGCTTTTACGATGCAACGTAATACAATAGTAATATAGCGTAATGCCTCCCATTAGGCGTTTACATAACAAAGATTTCTTTATTTTAAAGCATGTTATGTCGTTGCAGGTGACTCGGTATCAGTCGAGATTCCACAAACGCAATATCTTTTAAACCAAGTCACGCACGAGAACAACCTGCCGGGAGAAAACTCTGTCGAGATCCAGAATTCACTTCCGGACATTGACTCGAGGAAGCTCATATCCGAAGCGAACAAGACCTTGTCAAACCTGCTGCTCGAGACAGACTGCCAGAACGAGATATCCGAACAGACGGACTCGGGAATCTGCACCGTCATATCCTCGGAGAATACGAGCCTCTACGACAAGAGTCCCGAGGAAAAGAAGAGCTTCGCCAACGAGCTTGAACAGAGCGACCAGCACGACAGAGAAGACCTGAATCCCAAGAGGGATGAGCTGGACGAGGAGGAAAACACGAGTTACTCTTGCTCGAATTTGAATTCACCAAAGCGTCGGGACTCGACCAAGTCCGACAACTCGTGCGTGTGCAGCAATCGAGGTCACAGATCTTCTCAGACCTATCTCAAGCCCGCGCTTGAGTCTTCTTGCAGCAGCAAGCAGAGTAGCCGCATGTCTTCGCATATACACGGCTCAAACGAGGAAATAATCGGCATCGCATACGGTCAGGGCCAAATTCCCGTTTGCGAGGGCAATCATCAACCAAATTTCCAGATCAACTACACCGAGAACTGGGAGAACCTCAACCTTAATATTGAGGCCTCCTCCTCTCGCCGGGAGTTCTGGAACGACCTCAAATGCGAAAACTGTCCATCAAGCTCCCAAAGCAAAGACAAGTCCGCGCCGATGACCAACAGCAATAGTAGCGGTAGCAGGAAACGAAAAGAGGAGAAACAGAGGCGACGACACCATCGTAGAAAATACGATGCATCCAAAGAGCACCACCAGGCAGCGACGTCCCAACACAGCGAGAATCAATCGCGGAGACGACATGCGACTTTGTACCGGCCGAGTGTACAGCTACCTACGAGTACCGAGAGTTCGCGTTCCAACTCAACTGACCGCTGCTTAAAGCCGCGGCTCGTCAACTTCGGCGCTAGTCTTCACCCTAGTCAGAACACCCGGCAGATGCCGAACTTCGGAGGCGTCAGCCCACACGCGAGTCCTCGCATGCAGCACTTCGAGACGCGCCGTTCGCACAACTCTTCACAGAGCAGGAAGCTGCTGGACCATCGTCGATGCCGCTCCGAACAGTTGCAGCGCGTAAAAAAACGGGACAGTGTCAAGAGAGAAAGGCCCGGCTACAAGCCGGACCAGTACAAGAAGAGAAATGGCGCTAGCGCCGGATCCATCGAGAGTGAATTGATCAACGATGGCCTCGGCCCGAGGACTAACAAGAGTGGCATTGTGACCAGTGAACAGGTGACGTGTGTACAGGTAGGCTCGTCCACAACTGAGAAACGACTGTTGAAGACGAAACTCGACGTGTCTGTGAGTACGAGGGCAGAGCTTGTTTCGAGTTCCAGCTGCTCGAGCTGCTTTGATTCCAGTTCCGAGACCAGCGAGTTTCAAAGCGATTGCCAGGACGACGAGGAGATCGCGCTTGCCATGCAGGCCGCTGAAATTGCCAATAGGAATCAGATCAGAGCAAAGTTTCGGTAATTTGAATTTTACTTTGTCTTATTATCTCATATAACATCTTTAAAATTAAAAGAGGAAGAGAATTAAATTTATACTTAAAGGGAATTTTTTGAATGACGAGCACTCGAATTGCTCAATATCATCAGAATAATTAAAGTTAGTAGCGAAAAATAAATCGATCGTTTTTTCGCAGGTCTTCTGAGGATTTGGTTCACCGACTATTCGTCTGTATAGCCGGAGTAGCAGATCAACTTCAAACTAATTTTGCGTCTGACCTGCGAAACATATTGAAGTGCGTATTTTTGATGAACAGTAGTCAACCAGCAAACGAGGAGGAGAAAATCGAAGATCCACCTGCCTCCCCGATCGAATTAAACGTGCCTAGCCCGAATGACAGTATAGAACGTCAAGATTCCGTGGAAGACGATGAGACACCCGAAGATCACGAGCCTACCGAGGAACGAAGTACGTATCGCCCCAGTCAAGATCTAATTTCGTATAGAGTGTCAGAGTATTGCGTCATAATCACATTATTCTTTCATACTACCCGATATCACTGCGTTCAATTATTATCTCGGGTGTAATAAAGTTAGCATTCCAAACGTTATCACAATGAAAGATAAATTCTCAACACTCTTTAAAACTTTTGCGAAGCGACTTTTTGCATCGCCTCATTAATAATGCAGTGTCTAATTGCAACTGAATTATTCGAGTACGATAAGGCTAATGCAAACATTATCAATTCAATGTAGGTTCCCCGGTGACAGAACGAGGCGAAGAGTGCGTAGAACGTGCTCCGGTCTGGGTTCCAGACAGTGTGGCTCCGCGCTGCATGGCCTGCCAGGCAGGCTTCACTGTGGTTCGTCGTCGCCATCACTGTAGAAACTGCGGCAAAGTCTTCTGCGGACGCTGTAGCGGCAACAGCGTGCCTCTGCCGCGCTACGGACACACTAAGCCCGTGCGAGTCTGCAACCGCTGCTTCCTCTACCAAGTGACACCATTCACCGTATCGCCGGTTGCCCCGACCAGCTGAAGACCATTGCTTCGTGCCCTGCCTGTATAAAAAGACTAACTTTGACCCACGCACACACTCACTCATCGCCCGCGACGGAGATCGCCGCGGATGTGCTTTCAAACGCTCATGTGTTCTTGAGGACGGAAACTTGCGGATCCTCGGGATTCCAGCTTTCTTTGCCTTGACAAGTGATTCAACGTGGATGTAAGTCTGTAGTATGAGAAATAGTGTTTTTGAGAATATTGAATCACACTCGTACTTGTCTTTACGTTTTCCAAGCAAGCTCGAATGTTCGATATAACGGTGAAAAAAACCTGGAGAGTAATTATTCGCGCGAAGCTTTCGAATATTACAATATATGAACTCAGCGAAATGTTGTTCGACTTTTTGTTATGCATACTTCACGCGTATTTGTCGTTGTGCCGGCTTCTCGCCCGGTTTGCAATAGTCCAGGCATATCTCTCAAATATGGTTAAAAGGATACATTTGCTGAATTATCCAACTCGAAATATATATGTAAAAATGATGTATCTCACATTGTATAAATTGGCGTACAAGCGGCATTCTTGTATGAGTGACTATAACATGAGAGAGTTTATATTATAAAGACAAAAAAACGACATGATTTAACGCGGAATCTAAATATTGCGTGCATGTTTGTAATTTCTACGTAGCTTAATATTTGATTCCCTGACAAAGTTTACTTGTTAAACTTAAATTTCAATAATTTCAATGTGTAAATGCTGTATATATGATATATCAGTTAGTTAATCATTCAGTAAGCATTAAGTAAAACTGCCTGTGCCGAATATTCCTTGGCACACAACGACACTTTTATCATAGATATATCTGTTGACACAGTAACAATAACGAGATTTACGTGCCAAATTTATAAGACAATAAGTGAAAGTTTTTCCTGTCGATATTCGTCATGCTTGAAATTATACGAAAAGATGTAAAACATAGATTTTTTTTTTAATTTTAATGAAAAAGCTGCATAACCAAGGAATATTCGATTTAGTACTCGTGCATTTGGATTTGAAAGACTGTTCTCAAACATAGATGTTAAAGTATTATAGAATATCTCACTGTAATTTATTCGGCGTTGGTCTTGGAAGCGCACGATTGTAATTTGACGTAATATTAACGACAGTTAAATATAGATTCACTTGTGGATTCGAATTTTATAATCTACTTTTCTAATTTCTAGTGTTATTAAAAACTGTACAATCTCCTAGAAAATTAATGGTAAATTTTAAACTTTTATAAAATCGGTAATACTGTCGTAACTACGGACTAATACATAATTTTAAGTGTTCCATTATTTCAGAATATCAATGCATGTTTTTCAAAACCCTTCGTTAAATGTTTCGATTTTCGCTGACATTCCATCTATCAATGCTATACACAATGCTTAGCACGACTGCAGGGGCTCAGACGAGAAAAAAAAATGACGAAAAGTGGCCTACGCGGAAACTTATCTTCATTTTCGAGTAAAGTAAATAAACGTGTAGCTAAAAATGCTCCTTTTTACTGCTTGACTTTGAGTCAAAATATAATATAATCCTATCCATCGTTGATTCCAGTGGATTTCCACTGCGGATCCTTAAGCGTAATTAAAGTAGCATCCTAAGATATATAGTGAAATTCAAACACCAATCGCAATTCTTTCGACGTGGTATTTTTTTATAAAAATTAATGGATATGACCAAGTCTTAGTAATAAGCGTTTTGAGACGGCTGAAAAAGATAATTTTTTTTTTTTGTAATTCTAGTGTATATGATTTACGCGATAGAGTTAACGAGTGAACTGTAAAATTTACGAATTCTAAAAAAATGTGAAAAAAATGGTAAATTGCAACGGCAAGTTGAACTATAATAAAGCTTGTTTAAGGCCTTTGTATGTGCGAGTCTAGTTGCGCATTCAAACATGTCAATGACGCATATGAAATGAATTGAAAGTTTTTGTGACCTAGTCAGATAAGGTCAACTTAACTGTTTCAACTGAGAGAGAGGGAGAGAGAGAAAGAGAGTGAGAGAGCGCTTTTTGGTGGATCACAGCTTGATATTACTTTTTACGTAGACTTGAATCTTTTTTGCAACAACCATCGACTCTTTGTACTAAATTTTTTGCTACTACCATTCCCGATCTCGACTACTAATACATATACGCAATCGATGTAACGCGCAAACTCATTTTTATGAAACATGAAAAACAAAACGAAAGCTGAAATAAAATTTCGAATTTCGCTTGAGAGCGTGAAAGCAATAACTCGAATGAGGATAAAAGTAAATGTGAAATCGCACTTATTTTTGTATACGTATGATTTGCTGAGTGTTAGAGTACATGAAAGTGGCCTGCGGCCTTTTGTGCTATCCCTTGTTTCAGGGGAAACAACATAAATATGCCTTCATCATAAATAAAAGTTGAATTTCGAATTTCAATCAGTTTCAAAGGTAGCGCTATTCTGCGTGTTAAAGTAATGCGCGAAGTGAAACGAATTTGTCACGTGAAAAAGTCACCGAGGCTATGTAGTTGGTGACATGGTGACGGGATTGCGTGTCGCTGTATATCAATAAACACATAAACCCACACACACAGACACAGGCGCAATTTCACAAGTGTAACCAATGTGTATAATATGCTCGCACTGCTATGTATGGAGTTTTTTCGAGAGCTTTAGAGATGATGATACGTAGTGATATTCAAGAGGATGATAATGCACTGAACGTAGTCAGTAAGCGAATGTTGTATATCAAGGATGGGCAAACAACGCCAACTCTGTAAACTCTGCAGTTTAGCGGTTTTGGTCGACATTTTTTTAAACTACGATTATGGCGAACGATAATGAATGTAAATAAAGTTTGTTATTCTAAGACGCTCGTTTTCACTCGTAACTGTGATCCTGCCCTCGAAACCTCATTATTTTTTGTTCTTTTCTAAACTCAGCAAACTGTATCGATCAGGCGAGACGTAAAAGAAATCAAAATTACGTCGAGAGAAACTCAAGCTTATCGATTGCGCCGCGGCCGCAAGGAAACTAATATTCCTGCAGCGTCGCGCGTCTCGCGTCGTCATGGGAGCTCGTCAACAAAATCAGAGCGTAGTTTCTTTCAAGCGGGCTTGTCTTATTGCGCGGCACATCGCGTTCGCGCTCGGTGAGTCGAGTAAAGACGTCTCAAGGATACTCGACGGCCGCACAGCGGAAAACTAAACATGATGGACATGGAAATGAATGCAGAACTTGAGAGGGTAAACCTGCCTTTGTTAAAATATTGCAAATTTTAAAGCTTCGTATAGATAACCGAAATTACACGTAAACTGTGCACGAGAATAGAGCATTGATTTCTCGTCTATTGATTTTTGTATTTGATTGAAACTTACTTGAGTATATCTTTGTTCGTGCGTTATTGGTTTTTCAAACGCAAAAAGGTAGATACGCTCAGATAAGAAATTTATTGTCGATGGTTATCTTACGAGATCGCCGCTGAATAAAAAAACATGCGATAACGTTATTGTGTGTTGAGCATTGAGATATTAATAGAATTCAATGATTATTTCAACGATACTGATTATGCACCACTTCTTTTTTACAAAATGTACCAATAAATTTAGAGTTATGATTTTCAATTTTTATCAACACGAATCAAATACAATAATTCACTCGTGCATATCTAGTGAAAACTATACAAACACAGATGTAACACGAGTAGATGACAAAAAAAAATTTTAAATTACAGTTGTGATTACTTGGTAATTATATTCAATGAAATATTTAACAGGATGGAGGAAGCGAAACTGGAGAAGCCTCTTCCGAAGGAAGCTCGGCCGGAAGTGTATACTGTTCTCTCGAGCAAGACTTTGCACGGGTATTTTATACGTTACATTTCGTTTACATCTCCGCTCCGAATTATTTTCTTACCATATTCAACTATTTTATTCGTTAGATAACGAGTGAAATGAAGAGCAACGAAGCTCTGGCGGCTTACGAAGCCGAATACACGCGACTCTTTGAATCTTTGTACAAAGCTCATCGACTGGAGGAAGAGCTTACGGAAAAGTGTAGGTTACTCAAGGTACGTACACTTCTTACTAAAATAATCATTGCACAAGCGTTTTAGCTAATAACATCGATTTATAAAAATGAAGCTTCAGTATAAGTTAGTCTGTTTGATGATTTATTCGTGCAATTGTGACATTTGAAAATTCGTATATAGGAAGACGTAACAGAAGAAACGAACAAAATTCAAGAGCTCGAAAGAAAAATAGAAGCGGATGCAGAGAGCATGGCAGATTTGAGAAGAGAAATTTTAGAGGGCAAGAAATTAGCGGATGCCGCTCACACGCGGGAACAGAAAGCTCAGGAAGTTATCGAGAATTTGCGGGTTTCCATTGCCAAGCTCACTGACGAGCTTAGTCAGAAAAACAAACAACTCTCTTTGGATGAAACGTAAGCATCTATGAAGTGACTGTACGTTTGTATAAATCTTCGGTTTTTGAAAAAATTAATGTTAAACAAATCTTTTTTAATTTTTACTACTTAGACTTGGACACTACGGGGTATCGTTGCTTAATAATGGTTTCAATATATCGATTTAATTCGATAAATAAATCTATATACATTGTATAAGTATATGAAACGTCGATTTATATTATTTTTTCAAAGGCAAGTCTGCTTACAGTCGGGAGAGTAAATACGACTTGGCCTCTAATGAAAAATTAATTCTCAGCTCGAGACCATTACATTGGTCTTCAATTAAAAGCTATATAATGTACACATATATAAAGTCTTAAAAATAGCATACAATAGATTACTTGCTTTTGCTTCAAGCAGTTCGGCTGCGACGAAACAGAAGGAAGGCCTGTCGAAAGATCGCGAGCGTCTAATCGGTGAAGTTGAGACGCTACGTCAGCGTCTGAAAACCGTCAATTTCTACAAGCAAGAAATCGAAGACAAGCTGAACGAGTCAGAGCAACGAGCCAGCGAGTTGCAAGACAAGCTCGATCGGCAGACAAACGAGATGGCCAAGGAGCGACGCGAACACGAGAAAATCGAGTCCGAACTGCAACTTGTCCACGACGAGCTCAGATCGCGACTAGCTGACCTCCAGGTGTTTGAACATTAAAATTATCATCCCCCTAGCTTTGCACTCGTATTTGTATAGTAGAGATATGTGAATGAGTGTCTTGTTAAGACAGCCGAGGAAGCGTTGAAGACTACGGCGAACAACGTTGCGAGGCAGGACAATATACTGAGGGACCAAGTGCTGGAGAACGAGAAAAACCAAA
This sequence comes from Cecidostiba fungosa, assembly GCA_900474305.1. Lineage (NCBI taxonomy): Eukaryota > Metazoa > Arthropoda > Insecta > Hymenoptera > Pteromalidae > Cecidostiba > Cecidostiba fungosa. Next base: position 77,273 of record UCOJ01000528.1, read on the forward strand.
AGGAGATACAGAAACTCATGCTCAAGCAGATGACGATGAAGACCGAGGCAGATAAGGTCAATGCCAAACTCGAGGAAGCGAGGAAGGAGCTTTTTGAGAGGAATAAGTATATCAAGGAGGTTAATAAAGAAGTGCAGAGGTGATTCTTTTGTTTAATTACTCATTTTTTTATTGTCTCGTGAGTTAGTTTCGAAAAGTTTATTGAATAAGACAATGAGGTATGGCAAATTATGTGAGAATGACTCTGTTAATTAGGCTGAAGGAAGAAATGGGAAAGCTCAAGTCGGAAAAGGAAAACAGCTTGAAGAAGCTCACGAAAGAGAAGAGCCTCAGCAGCAAAGCCGACGAGAATCTGAAGCGAGTTTCAGCGAATCTACGCAACGCGGAGCTGGAGATAGCGGCTTTGAAGCGTCAGTTGGATACGGAGAGAAAGACGATCGAAAAGCTCAACCGTGACAAGGACGCGGCGGCAAAGAACTCAACACTCCTCGAGGACATGAACAAGAAGCTTGCGTTGGAAATCCGAGTGTTCGAGCAGACAAATCGGAAAATGGAGGCGAGTCTGGAGGAGATCACCGAGGAGTCGAACGAACTTAAGCGACAGGTCAAGAGCCTCGAGAAGGAGAAGGACAGGTGCACAATCGAGGCTCAGGAACTATCGCAGCAGGTCCGTTTTAATCGATAAATTATCTCACCTAAAATTTCCTTGAAAGCACAACTGACATTCCAAATGAAAGGTGGAAGACTACGAGGACGAAGTGAAGCTGAAACGACTCGAGATATCGGACTATCAGAAGCGACTGGCGGACTCCGAGGCAAAACTTCGACAGCAGCAGACCGTCTTCGAGGACATAAGAGCGGAGAGAAACTCGTACAAGAAGAGCCTTTCTCTGTGCCAAGACGAGATCCTCGAACTGAAGAACAAAACGAAAGAGTTGAACTCGCAGATCGACCAGCTCAAGGAGCAGTTGGCAATCAAGGAAGCGAACCTGGTGAAGCAAGAATTCTGTACGTCAAAACTACTTATTATCTCGATGTTTACAACAGATTAAAATGGCATCGATCTGTTCTTTATAAAACGTTATCAATTACATTGTAAAATAAACACATACACCGTAACATTACCAAGATAACGTATTCATCTTCAGTATTCAGCAAAACCGAGAAAGAAAAGGAGTCCCTGAAATCCGAGCTGCAGGTCAGTCGTAAGAACGCCTCGGACATTCGTCGCGAGCTAGACGACATGCGTCAGGAGGAGAAGCGACTACGAACTGCTCTACAAGAAGCCGATACAAACGCGGCTCGTCAGCGCAAAGAAATCGAGGCAGTGATGAACGAGCGCGACGTCATCGGCACGCAGATAGTCCGGCGCAACGACGAGATGAGTCTGCAATACAGGAAGATCCAGATTCTCGAGGAGACGTTGCAACGCGGCGAGAAGCAGTACGGCCAGCGTCTCGACGAGATACGCCTACTTCAGCTCGAGCTAAAGAACCTCAAGCTCGAAAAAGCTGCACTGGAGAAGAACACGGCAAATCTCTCCGATCTTCGGGGCGAAGTCTTTCATTTGGAGAGAAATTTGACGAAGGAGAGGTTGAAAGTGATGGCGCTCGAGGAGGAGGTGCAGAATCCACTGAACGTTCACAGGTGGCGGAACCTCGAGGTGAAGTTTTATACACATTTGGTTATATAGCAATTATTGATTACATTTCTGAAATGATGTTTTTCCTTTTAATAAGGGGACGGATCCGGATACCTACGAGTTGCTGAAAAAGATTCAAATCTTGCAAAAGCGGATACTGAAGATGTCCACGGAATTGATCGCCAAAGAGAAGAAGATCAGGGAAACGGAAAAATTGTACATGAATCTTCGCGAGATCATTGCTAAGCAACCGGGACCCGAGGTTCTGGCCCGTCTCAGTAAGACGCGTCGAGCTCTAAGAGACAGAGGAAAGAAAATGAAGGTATAGCACCATATTCTTTTTCGGTCTTCATTATCACTCTTTAAGTTTCGTAAGATTAATTTTCATTATATTATTACAATGTTGTCAAATAGTGTCTTGTAGCGGAGCTGAACATGACACTGACAGCCGAACATAAATTTGAACTCGACAAAGTGAAGCGAGAACTGCACGCCGTGAAGTCGAAGTACCTTGCTCAGAAGAAAAAAGAATTGAAGGCCATAGAACCAGCCAAGGAAAACCTTCCGTCTGTCCCTACGAGCTCTATCAAATTTCACGGTGGAGGCTTTAACTTAAGCACACCTATTGTTAAAAGCTGTACTACTCCCCTTATCACAGTAAATAAATGAATTTTTATTTGCTCAGATTCGGGAATGTAATTGTATAATTCATAGAGAAAAAGCACGGCCCTATTTCTCTAATCCTCCTATCTTAAAAAAGTCATGATCTGATGTTGTGAAGCCTTGAGGAGTTATAATTTAATGCAAATATGCATAAAAGAAACGCAAAAATTGCTAACATTTATTATTGATACTGCATAAGACGATAATACAACGAAAAAAGTTTAAAAATTTCACCTGTATAACAGGTGTTTATTTTAATATTTTACCCAAGTTTAATACCAACAAAATTTTCACAAGTGATCTAACAGAGAACAACCCATATATGTATGTACTTTATTTTTTTCTGTTATTTTTATTTATGATTTTAGAGCACCATTGTTCAACGTTTCAGATAAAATCGACTATTCTTCGGTAACAAAGGCTCACGAGTAAGAGTGAATCGTTTCATTTTAGGTATACTTCTTACTGTCAGGCCCGAGAACACACCATCATGGATTGATGAGCAATAAATATGATAGGTCGCATCGACTCTATCCAATCACTATTTATGCAATCCTCGTGAGCCTGTATCAATCATGAACTAGTTTCTTTATCTATTTTTTCAAACCAGAAAAGAATGCGATAATGCAATTTTCTCGTTCGTGAATTTTTCTAATCTTCTTTATTACCGTATAGAAATACGGTAGTCGAAATTATTAACTTTCCAAATATCCTGGAAAATACCCTAAAGCCCATCAAAATCGCATCGAGATTCTTGCAAAACTATCGGGCCTCGTTGAATACAACTATATTTCTACAAGTACTTTCTGAAAATCATCTACGATTCCAATTATGCGCTGAGTTACCTTATCGATTTCAAACCTTTAGTTTTACCTTTTAATTTTCGCCAGCTCAGTTCAAAACACCAAGAGCTCATTGTGGCGCAATATACAAGTCGCAGAAGTGGAGTAATTTGTTAAACTCATGGAATAACTGCGAATAGCATAATGAATGACACAACTAATTGTTCAAAGTATGGCTCATATATAATTTAAACGTACAAGCTTTAGGACAAGGTCAAAGTCAAACAAGTTTAGTCAAGAGTCAAAGTCCACAAAAGCACTTAAGGATTCTTATTATAGATTAGAATTTCAAATAAAAAATAATTGGATTTTAAGGATGACAATTTTCCATGGATTTTCAGATGATGGATAGATTAAATTGAGTTTATTGACGTATCGATTTAAATTTATTTTAAGTTTATTTTCCGCAGGAATTTTTCTTTGATTTTTTCATCATAATTTGAATTTATAATAAAAATATTATTTTCAAAACATGAACAGAATTTGGCATGCTTTTACTCTTTTCCTAAATTTACATAAATTGGCCACCCATTCACTTAAGGCACTTGTGATCAGCCGTCCAATATTGCAGTATTATCAACCCGTATTAGCTTCTAGCCAATGGCGACCTCGATCTCCGCTCATCCCCTAGCCCATGACGTGGTGTTCCTTAAGTCTAGGTTTCCACTGCCACAGCACCAGGTTGCTCTTTTGGGCGGTGGTGCGACGTCTTCGACTTTCGACTAAGGTAGTACGTACGCCGGCGTGACCGAGCACTTTGATCTTAGCCAATAGGCTTAGAAGCGATTTTCTATTTTACAACTAATAATACATCATTTTTTTTAACATCACGAAGTAACTTTTGCACATACAAATGTAACTTGCATAACAAAATTTGTAGATTCACTTCGTAGTGAAATTTCACATTTTTCATTTACTTTTATAATTTGTTTGATAGTAGCAACCTTAAATATTTTAGTTATTTTACAAAAATAGCTTATGTTAATGCCTACTTGTTGTACTAACATGGTTAGACATAATTTGGATGGAATGCCTCACAATCGTAGATGTCTAACATATACATATTATTTTAACCAACTAGACTCTTGAGACAAAAAACTGAATTTGAACAAAATTTTGATGATTATGATCCAATAGTCTTTTAATTTTTATTGCAAACTAAAAAAATAATTTTTAATGACGAATAAGCTTTTTTTCTATAGAGTAGGTAAAGAACGACATTTTATATGACTTTTGAACATTTGCATTTAAATAATAAATATTATTTTTTTTTAAACTAATGAAATACTAGTCTTTTGATATGATTGTAATATAAAAAATCTTAATTTAATATAGTATAATTAAAAAAATAAAAGATTAGTAAAAGTATTTACAAATATACAAAAATATATAGTATTTGATATAATTAAAATGCAGTCTTTTGAGAAAATTTGGAGTCCAGTCGTTTAATTCTGACCTAGCAAATGCCCAAATTCAAATCTGTACAAAAAAAATATAGATTTATGCTAGGTAAGTAAATAATACGAAAAATTGGAAAAAAATTGGTAAAAATTGAGACGCTTCTTACTTATTATAATAATAGTCCAAAATCTGTTTGAATTTGACCGGAGACGTTCCGAATATGTTGTGTACGACTTGGATGAAATCGAGTCCTTTATTGCATAAAGATTACGAATTCCATATACGAGTAGCATACACAATTATTCTTGGTTTCTCTATTTGCATTGTTACGACTTTAAATTTCCAATGAATATTTTAGTTTGCTAAAAATATACTGTACGTTAAAATTTATATATTTTTCAATCACAATATACCTATATGTACTTAGATATTACAATTGAACAGATTTTAAAAACTTACAATATCCACTATTCGATTTTAGTGTCACATAAGCACACGTCTGCAACGTGAGCATGAGAGACGAGTCACGAGTTTGGCGTATTTTCGTATGACAATAATTATCTTTTCATGATATGCGTAAAAGTTTCTTGTATCCTATAATTTTTTATACTTAATGTTGCGTGTCTTCACATTTGCTTATCATATCCTCTCACACTTTATTGTCATTTACTTTCACTTAATATGTCTACTAGGCTTCTCGTGGCTCAAGCTAACTAGGGTCATTCTTACTAAGTTTTTGCGCCATACTCTGAAAAAATGATAACAAATTAATTTTTTTGAACAAATATGATTAGTACATTTTTTGAATGCTTAATTTTGCAATATTTACTCGTAGGCTAGCAAGACTAGTATCACAGTCTGTAGTATCAATCTCAATGAGATTTACACCAGCTTTTTCCAGTTCAGCATAAGTTTCAAAAGGCAGTTTTTGAAAACATTCTAATTTCATGATATGCGTTTTACTACGAAAATGTTTAGCCAAATGACCATGTATGCGAAATGCCAATTCGCAGTCTATACACTTGAATGGCCGAGGATCAGTTATCGTTGCAGCACCAGAGGTTGAGTTCGTGATAGGCTAAAAGTATTTAAAATATAAGTTGAATTTATGGATATATAGGCGAAAAGTAAATGCTAATGATTTATTTACAGATGATAAAAACAATTAGGCTATCAATATATATATATATATAAGGACAGCGCGGGCTTATTATGCTTATTCTTTTTTGCCATATGCGAACGAGATTCTAAATATTATTTAATTATCTTACAAAAGAAATCTGTGATTTACCGTATTGTGATGAAGGGCTGATCTTTCATGTTTTGCGAGACGACCTTTTGTGCGAAAAGTTTTTCCGCAGCTTTCGCATTTAAATTGCCGTCCCACATAATGTGTATTCATATGAAGCTTGAGCCTGCCAGGTTTGTTAAACACTTCATTACAGATGTTACAAACACTACGCGTGTCTTCAGCGATACTGAAAATAAATAATACAGTTGTAACGTCAAACAATATTTTATTTGGAAAAAAGTTGAGATTGTTTTTAGCTTACCTTATATAGGTATTTACATTATTGTGTATAATCGGTTGAAAGGATCCTTCTTCTCTAGACATCTCAGATCTGGATACAGTGGACGATGACTCCGACTTAAATTCAGTTTCATTAATTACCATTTCATGATTTATGAATGGCTCTTGTTTTTTAATAGTACATTCAGTTATATGAAGATTAAGAGTTTTTTCCTGAAGATCGATAGTTGATTGTAGCTTGCTTTGTTTTAATGGCAATTCCTGTGACTGTTCCATTTGATCTTCGAATTCATTGCACTTACTTTTATCCTGATCACAGTTTTCAAGTGTCACATCGGAAGTAGTTGCTACATTTGGTCGCTGCGATGAATACGTAAGGATATCCTCTGACCGAGTATAAGCAAGAGTATAACCACCTGGTCGATGTTGAAAATTGCAGCGACCGAATTCAAGTGAGATCAGTGTATCTTTACTTATTTTCCAATTGGAATACATTGAAAAACCAGTGTAATGTTTTGCATACATCGGTTGCGGTCGATTATAAGTACAATAGAAAAGTTCAGTTGTACATGCAAGGCCAAGGTATGTGTAAACATATCCATTTATATATAATTGGCCATAAGACTTTTTTGATCGCGGGATTTCAGGCCTTGTAAGAGCCAAAGTATGAATCGTTGATATGATACCATTATGATCTCTGGGAGTTGATGTTTCTGGTTCTGATGGTAACGTGCTTGGACGTGCAAAATGGCTGGGGTAGCTGATTCCATTTACTGTGTTGATAGGTTTTAACCTTTCTAATTGTTTCAGATGATGAATATAAGTTGTATCTCTTTCAGTTCGCTGCACATCAAGTGATGCTAGCGCTGCCGATAAACTCTTTGGTTCCGGTGGGTTTGCTACGTAAGGCTTTATCGGTTCAGCATTTACAATAGATTGATTGAGGGAGTTTATGCAGAGAACACTTGGAGTAAGACTAGACGGTAAAACATTACTGGCATTACTTGAAAGGTTCACAGCTGTCGATACAGTATTGTTTTGATGAGAGTATTTGTAGAACATTGGGTTACTTGAGTGAACGCTTATCCCGAATTCTGTGGGTACTGCCTTGCATTCGCGACTAGTATCGGGGGTTTGTGCGACTCCATCAAACATCAAATCCAGCCGCGGTTGCTTCACTTCGATAAGACTTGTGGTGCCCAAGAATGGTCCCGGTGACTGTTGTGGTGGCGAAACTATATTACAATTATAAGTCTGCTCAGATTTAAACTCCGTCGTATCAAGCTCATTGTAGCAACGTTTGCGAGAAGGTTCGGTCTCTTGGCGTACTAATTCGCCAGGGTTACGTTGATGATGCCGAAGTTTATGTGAACTTAGATCAATTGCCTCGACGGTTGTTTGATCATCTTCAACAATACGCTCTACATCGTGGTGATTCCTGCGTTTGTGTAATCTCAGATCGATTGCCTCGATAACTGTATCATTATCATCAATACGCTCTATATGTTGCACGCATTTAACATTTGGCAAATGATTATGCAATTGTTTTACTGCAATATTATCTCGTAATATTGCGTGATACTTCGGTTTGTAGATAGTGACGGTATTTTGAGCTTTTGTTATATTTGATTTAAAATTTAGATCAGGAGTAACATTGTAAGACAATGGTATAGCCATACATTGCAAAGGCTGTGGAGTATTCGTGCCATGGCCTGCATTATCGGAAAAGCTTAAATTTGAATCATCAGATGATTGTGAAGAAATCTGTAAGCATATACAAAATTTAACTGGTTAGGAGAAAAGATTAATTATTTAATTATTAAATATATGTATATAAAATGAAAAATTTGTTTTTAATTCTTGAATTTTATATTCTGATGTCTATACTTAAAAATTTAACTTATGATTTCTTCTATAGAAAAATTGTACAATATTTCTCGACACATTTTCCGCGTGTAAAAGCGAGACAATAAGTTAAATTTTGTTTTTATTCGTGAGATAACGAAAAACTGAAACCATTTTTTTTAATATTTGAAGTATGAAACCTTGAAAACTCGCTCCAAGTGACTCGTTTTCTCAATACTTCGTCTAGCCAATTTATTTCTTTTATTATATACAAAATATAGTGCGAGGCATATAGATGCCACTCAATACAGCACACCCAAGTGCATTGAACATTGAACAATAATCATTTTGATTACATAATGTTTAAATTACTAGATTAGCAAAATACCGTATACTATTAAAACTATGAATTTATATCACATACCAATATGTTCAGTAAACAAGAACAATTGTGAAGATCTTTGCGCAGATGGTTTTAACGGAATAAAGATATGCTTTGAAAATGTGATTGTATGTACATAGGTTTGCATCCATTTTTCAGTAAAAAATCGTAGAAAACGGTTGTTTCCTTGGGATTATAATAAATAGAGATTAGGGTTTATTGTTTATGCAACATATATTTACTGAAAGTGACAACTACATAATAATAATATTCATTTTCTATCATTTGTTACTAAAAAATGAATGCTCATTGCTACTCTCTTATTTGAAAAGCTAGAATCAAGTGCAGCGCTTGGCGGATAAAATGAACAAAATTTTAAAAAATAAGTTTGGGACGGATTACTTTAGGATAGGGGCTTTCTAACTCTGAATAAGAATGAACATTTACTACTGGAGTGCATATATTGAAATTAAAATCCTGAACATTTCTTTCTAATTTTTTTCGATAAAAATCTATGCTATATAGCTAAAAACCTAAAACAAATTTTGACTTAATTTTTATATATTATTACTGTGCTATCCTGGTAAAAATGTTTCGTCAATCATATTTGTTTTCTTACCGGTTCTTACCGATGGTTAGCTAACGGTTTATGAAATTTTTAAATTGTAAAACACATAAAGTAACCCTGCCAAAAAAAAATTCGATTGAAAACGAGTGAAAATCCAATCTAATATTTAAATGGTGAATCTTAATACTAATTTTTAGACCTTATTTTATTTAATAAAGATTTGTGAAAGAATCGATAGAAATCGATTAAATAAGATAAAATTTTAAAATCATTAATATCGATTTCAATCTATTTTTTTAACAGGGAAACTTCATTTATATCACAAATGAACAACATTTACAATGATATTTTATCAATAAACAAACAATAGATCAATAAATAACATACTCTCTACCGTGAAACAGTTAATTGCATAAGCGTATGTTAGGTTAGATTTTGAGGTTATGGTAGTAAATCGCTCGAGCACAGCGCGCTTGTATAGGCACAGGCTCATGTAAGTCTCTGTTTACATTTTATCGAACTGTGTTTTACCAACGAAGTTGGCCAAGCGTTGGCGGACTGGTCAGTGTAGTTGGCTTTTTACCAGGGTAGTTGAAATTTTAACTTTATATTGAAGCAGACGGTGTCTGCTTCGATGTAGCAAAATGTCATGTAGCAGACGATATTTTAAAGCAATTTTTTCGCTATTTTTTTGACGATCTTTTACAAAATTATTAACTGTACCATCTAAATGTAATGCTAAATTGTTCAAGCTTTCATTTACAATTATTTTCTATATCTAAATTATTTTACAACTACAGATTTTGTCGGGCAACATCAACAGATGTTACTTCGGGTCTGGTAGTTCAGTGTCGCGCCGATCAAGGTCACTCTTAATGTATTCTACATAATACCATTTTGGTAGTACATAAAATAATTTTTTCGAAGCGTGATATCTTTATGCTGAGATTAAGTAAAGTATTTGCACAAAGATCGTTACAATTTTCCGCCTTTACTAAATATATCGGTATGTCATGTATTCATATAGAAACTCAAAACATTTCAAAGTTTGTCAAAATACGTGATTTTTGTTTTATTTATACTTCAAGATAAAGCAGAAAATGATTATTGTAGAATTAGAATAATTTTATTAATCTGCAATTAAGCTTAATATTCTTAAAGTTTTGTCAGTTAGTTGTTTAATAAGATTCGGGATATCAACACTATATTCCTGTATGATATACTAGAATAATTATTTTTGAAAACTTTTTATCATAAGAACGAGTTGAAAATATAAAAAATGACTGCCGTGCGATAAAACAAAAAACGTATCTTACCTCGAGTGAAAGTTTTCCATATCCAGCACCAATGTTAATAGTTCTCTCCAAGTTTTTCCTACTCATGATTATTGGATAGTTTCCATGTCTGCGTGTCGGGTTGCGTTCGACTCAAATACTTCGAAAGCTAAGAGTCTAATCTTCCCCCTCCACGCTTCGCCCTCACCCACGCCACTACTGCTATGGACCAAGTAGCCTCCTGCTGAGTGAATGCTCGCTCGTGCTGTGTGTTCACTGCAGCAGCACTAAAACTGAAAATTCTTGGCTCTCCGCTTGTCTCTAATATGCGCTATAAGTGCACTTCATTTCACGTAAGCCCGTGTCTATTTTTTAAACTGCGTCTTTCACAGTTCCGGAGTCCACCTTACCGAGCACGGTAATTTCACGAAGCTTGTCTTAACACACTTCGTCCATCGTATCAAACTTAACCTTTCATTCTCGTTGATTCTTGCTCTGTATGCATGAAATCCACGGCACTGCTGGCGTTGCTGCTTTTCGTTTACTAGCCTTGTAATCGCTCTACTAAAACTTAAACAAATGATTGGAACTTAGAATACACTAAAAATAAACACACAAGTCAACACTCGGTAGCTTATAGGCTACGACGTCACGCAGTCTCATCTCACTGAAGACTGCAGACGGTGAGGGAATAGCGGGACTCGCCAGTTCTCTCTCTCTCTCTCCCTCCCTCTCTGTCTCTCTCTCGCTCTCTCTCTCTCTCTCGCTCGCTCGTTCGCTCACTTGCTCACTCTTGCAGTATCGTCCTCCCTTCCACTCTTACCTCTCTGGCCGCGCAGCCCACTTGACGGAAGGCCCAATCACCGAGAGTTCGGCTTTGCTTCCCAGGCAAAAGTTAGTGAGCACAGCACATGACACAGCGCCGAAGATGAGAATGGAAATTGCCAACGAGAGGAGTTTTCAGCGGTCAGTTTTCGCTTGTCCAGGTATACCTGAGCTTCGAGCTAATTAGTTTTATTGCGGTTTTATTACGGTCAACTTTTGCATTGCAACGCCACTGACATTTTTAGAAAATATATAATTGTAAAATAATTTGTTAATAGCAGAATGAAATTTCAGCGGAAAAAAAATCAGATAATTTTAATTTACCAAATTAAAATTTGTAATACATGGGACTATGTTTCCTTTGTACAACTTTAATATGCGACTAAATATACCTACTCAAAGACGGATTTAAGATTTTGCTGCTGTGAGATATTTGCATTGGCATCAGGACCTCTTTAATAATCAATGCATATAGGATACATTGAAAAGACATTAAATCAATATTATTAAACAACAAGGTCTTGAGAAGCAAGCGCTTTTATAAAACTGACCATCACTCGTTGAATTTCTCACAGTTTCAATTAATTTATAATCAACACAATAACAGTTTTACGCGCCTCTAAACATAGAACATGCAGTTTTTATGATCATCACTATTCTAATGCTGCAATATTCTTTTTATATTTGTCCAGTCATCTAATTCTTTTTTGAACCTAATTACAGAGTAGTTTTCTTAAAATACTAAATATTCCCTGGTAGAAACGGATCCTAAGAACTTTCTTGTGTTTTATGCCACTTTTTGAGATAAAATGAAACACTTTTGAACCATAGTAACAAGGTAATTCTTGGATATACTATGCATACCTTGTTTGTACAAGCTGTCCGAAAGATATATGTAATCCATATTAATATTATTGGATCCGATGGGTTTTAAAAGCTACCCAACGAACTTAGCCAAGGCAAATAAAAAATCTATACCTCTTCCCAAAATGTCAAGTATATTCAGAACTTTTTACTTTCAGCATCGTTTGATATAGAAAACAAACTGAACGATTTTGTACCATTTTGTTGGGTTTTTCGCACCTTTTTTACGTTTTTTTTACAGTTTGATACATTTTATTATATTTTGTTACGGTTCATTGGTTTTTTTTACAAATCCATTGATGTAAGGATTTCATGATACCTTATAACAAAATGTGTAATAATATATAAGAAATGGTGTTTAATACGTTTTATTATATACACTTCCTTACATTTTTTCTTGCGGTTTCTTACGTTTTCCTGCGCATTGTTACATTTTAATATAAATGTAATAAAACTTCCGAAATCTAACAGCCTGTCACATTTTATTATAATATAATCTTACATTTCATTATAGTTTTTAACATTTCAAAATTTTCACCATTTTTACTTTCTTGTAGCAATAAAATTCCTATAAAATACAGAGTGTCCCGGGACAGCGTTGCAACCGGGATTATTATAAGCTAGAACATTTACTATACTAAAATCGGAAATGATATTTTGTTAATAGACAAATAGCATTATCTCTCCTATAAATGTCGGGCCAATCAGCAAAGAAGTGAAATTTGTTTTTATTTTTTTTTTAATCTAAAAGAATCGCTTGCGTCATCTTGAAAGAAATCTATTTGTTAATTCATTGGTTGGTCAATAAAAACGCCTTTGATCGTCGATTTGAATTTGAATTATATTTTAATTATATAAGAATTAAAAATATAATATTGCTTACATTATTTATCAATTAATCAAATTATTAGGATATTTTAATAGATACACGGATACGACATCACCTATATGGCTTGCAATTCAACCCTAATACATAAAAGAAGCCTTCTTTTGCGCGCGTTTTTAACACATAAGTATAAATTGCTAACCTCAACAAGTAAAAATTGAGAAAAAGGCAAGTAGAACGTGTAAAGCTATAGTTGCTAGTAATAATTAATAGTAATAATTATACTATAATAATTAAACTGTACTATAATAAGCGTGTGGTTGCCGTATTAAAAAACAATTGCATAATATTAGATTCACTTAAGTGGATATCGGAGCTAAAAAGACTGTTTTTCTATAATGTATAACTTTTTAAATAAAGCTTGTAATGAAAAACCAAGAGCAGAGCGTCGTAGTGTTAAATTCAATGAATCATTCTACCAAAAGAAAACATTAATAGGACTTTTAGTTTGTAGTAACAAATCTCTTTGTTACTTTTCAATGAGAAATATAGTTCACTGCATTACCGATCTGTGTTACTACCTTACCGACCCATACCTGATACGCGTGTACCTTGGTATACAAACGTAAACGAACCGTGGGCTATAAGTAGTTTGCCAAATCGAACTGCGTTAGCCAACGGATTAACAAACGATTGGGGAAAAATTTTACTTATTTCGTCACGCTTATATCGAAGGCGTTAGCTGATAGAGAATTTATTTTATAAATCACTAACATAATCTTTTGAGAACCATATTCAGGTATTCGAATAGGAGAAGCATTCAGTGGTTTTCTATGGTGTAGTTGTAAGCTCTGCTTGAATGATCCCGCTGGGAAAAAAATCCTGCCAGTGAAAAATCCGCCACTAATAAAGTGATTAAAATCCGGCATAATAATATATTATAGGTAAAAAACCGAAAATGATGTCTGCGTTATAAAAAAACTTTTTCTATTTAAGGGAGAGTGGGACATATTTGAACAGGGGTAAAATTGAATATCTTTTGATATAGCTGCGCTAGTAAAATTCTGCAAAACAATGTTTGCCTTCTATATGAAAGGAATGTATAACCATTATTATATGGCTGCAAGGTAATTATATGGTTGCCCATGTAATTTTTTAGACAGATAGTGTGATTTTTAAGGTCTTCTCCAGAACTTATTGAGTTTATAAATTGATAAATTTACAATAGTAATTGAAAAATTATTTATTTCGGCACATCATACGCCAAAAATAAATTTAATTAAGAAAATTTTGAAAGCAGGTAGACCTCAAATATTTTATCAATATTAATTTTGCGTATATTTTAGCCTGATAACGTGTTTCTATGTATAATAAAACACAACATTACAACAT
>UCOJ01000529.1:0-91301 GCA_900474305.1 Cecidostiba fungosa
GTGTGTATACTGTATGAGAGATGCCTCTTCGTGGAAGGATTGAATTGTGCGATTTTCGCGGAATCACGCCTCCGGAGGATTCAATTTTATGTTTCCAGAACGTTTATGCAGCCGTTATGACGAGCTGTTGCTCTTTTTATTTTCGTGGATATAATAGCAAGTGTGATGTGTACTTGAAACGTACGTTTTCTAGTTCTTGTTTATTCATGAATTCTTTTTATACACGTTAATTATTGCCTTTTATTTTATCATTTGGAAAATTAACATTTGATCCTAATAACACATAGCGAAACTCAGAAAAATAAAGCGGTCTCATTAAACACTAATTTCTCTCAAACGTCATTATACTATACTACATCCACAGGCGCAGAGCGAGTTCCAGATTATTATGCACTTTAATTGAAGCCCATTTGAAAGTATAATTTTCAAGAGCGCAATACGCAGCTATACGTCGTCGTATATATAAACGGCGAGTTTTTGAGCTGCAGCGACTTCCTCAAACAAACGATGATTCAGCGCGCGGTATATATAATAGAAGACGAAAAAAAGGAAGGAAGATGAAGAGAAAGAAGGAATGCAGAAAACAGGTACCAGTGTCGGCTCTTAAATTCTGCATCATCCTGCTCAGCAAACGCTGCGGTGTGAAATATAATTTCGATTACGCCGAGTGAAATTCGCTCGTATTTTTCTGACTCCGCGATCTTTACTCTTCTTCTTCTTCTATTTTTTTTCAAGCTTCGCGGGCGTTACTTATTGCCTCGATTTTTGTGGAAAAAGCAGAGGAACGAGCTCGGGGTATAAATTGGTGATGCCCGAGTGTGCAAGATTTAAGAGGAAGGATTTTGCTGATTGGGAAAGTTTGCGCGGGTGTTTGTCAAGTGTGATGCTAGAATTGTTTGTTTTTTTTTTTTTTAATTTTCTTTTGTTGTGATATCTTGACGTCGTGTCATTCTCAAAATTTGGACTTTGTGATGATGACTTGAATCACTAAAGTTTTCATTATTTTATCTAAACTGATAATGTTGAACTGATTGTTTAATACTGCGTATAGAGTTCGCTTCTTATAGACATATAAATATTAAGTAAAAGTAAATTCATCAATTTTCCATAAATAAAGGTATATACATTAGCGTATAAATGTCTCTAAACCACAGAATCCACCAACAATCAAAGCTCATTCTTTTTCAAAAACAATCTGCACCCATAGTATAAATAATTCACCGATCAAACCTACCAAACTCGCACAATCAACCATTGCAGCACCCCCTCACCGAATAAAATTAAAAAAAAAGCGCAGCAAATTAATCTCCGCTCGCACGTAACCAACCATATCAGCTCGTCGCATAAAAAGCACGTATATATATACACACACACACATACATCCCAAGAGCTCTCGGGAATCCAGGGGAGTAGGTTTCGCCCTCCTCTCTCTCTCTCTTACTCCTTCCCCAGGCTATACATACAGCAGAGCGCGCGCAGCCCTAACTTTCACCCTCGTTCGGCCCAGATATTCAAGATGGCGCCGCAAGAGAGAGAGAGGAAGATGCGGGGGTGCGTGTGCAGGCCACGCCCTGACGACTGTGGCTATCTTTCCACATGGTGCAATTTTTCTCTCGGGAATTACTGATGCTTCCTACTCTCGGGTATATATAGTGCATACATCTATATAGTCTACCGATAAGTGGATCGAGATGCTACGGTGATACGGGGAATTGATGAGGGGATGTGTCGAGATTTTTGGACGTTGTCGAGGAAAAAGACTATTTGTCAGAAAATTCAAGCTCTCCCTCTCTCGTTATCTAACCTCCTCAGCAGTCTTGAATGAAAAAAAGGAAACAGAAATGAACAACCGCGAATTATGCATGAATTCCACGATAAAGTCGTTGCTCATTTCCTATACACACGACTACGTCTTTCTCCCCAATAATCCAAGCCAGATATATACCTATAGGTATACAATATCTCGACAAAGCCCATGGCATCGAATTGAAGACGCGAAGAAGGGGGAATTTGAAGTAGGATGGCGCAAAAGAGGGAGAGTAGACAGCAGCAGCAGCGAAAAATGTATGTGTGTGTGTGTGTGAAGGCGCGTGTGTGCTAATGTTAGAACGGCACTGCAACGCGCCAAGGGCGCATCAAGGACGACGACGCGACGGTTTGAAAAGAACAGAGACGGAGAGAGAGAGAGAGAGACTACTCTGCTGTCGTTTTGTATGCTCTTCTTCTCTTTTTCTAAGTCGTGAGATGCTTCTTCTGCTACTTCTTGTTGTTGTGTTATAGACTCTGAAGGGCGTGATGTGGGCGAGTGTGTGTGTTTGTTGCTGGGCGATTCTTTTAACGGCGGGAGAAGAATAGTCTTTTTGAATTTGAATTTGAATTTCGCGGGCTAAAGTGAATGATTAACGTTAAAAATATTTTACTAATACACAAGCGTCAGACTGATTTGGCCGCGATTTCATTATAATTAGAGCTCGCCGCAAGCGGCGGTAGACAGCTGGGTGCTTCATCATATAATACATCGCGCTTCTGCAGAGCTTGCATATATTAAGCGAGCTATTTATAAAAAGGTTATTAATCGTTTGATGTATTTTTACCCCGTCGTCGCCAGAATTGTCATCGGGCGCATTATAGAGAGATATCTGTTCCGACGGATTTTAGCGGCGAGAAAATTTGGGTCATAGTATACACCGCGATCTAATTTAGAAACATTCGCGCAAGTTATAGCGAAACTCTTGGCTCAATTTCATTCATATAAGCGATAATTGCTTCGATTACGATTCGAGAGCGACGACGACAAGTACCTTTTAAGGCCGATTGAGAGAGAAAATAAATTTCGCCAATTAAGTGCGCGCAAGACGTGTTTACACCGCCGACTCTTTAATCTACTCGTTAATTAGCTAGAGATAAACGCTAAATTTCCTCCCAAAACCTCACCCTCTCTCTCTCTCGAATTACGAAACACCAGCGCATTAGCTCGTAAAATTCTTCTACAATTTCTCGCCGAGAGCAAACTTATACATATCGTAACGGTATTTCGCGTATATATGCATTTCTGCGGCGTCAGCTCTTGTCCTCCCTTTTTAGTCATCCATAGAGCACACGCGCGCGGATACCATATAACCTACTCTCTTCCGCGGAAATAGGATCTAAGAAGAAGAAGAAGAAGCGCGCATAATACTTAGACGCTGCACTTAAAATGCCAGTCTTCTCTCATAGCGGTATGTATATAATATAGGTACAAGAAGACCGATCGATTTCTCCTTTTGTGCAGCGTGTATATTTATATGTATAACTTCTCGGAGAGAGAGAGAGAGATGGTCTGCAATTTTTCCCCCATCAAGAGCACGTTTTGCATTCTTTTTGTGTTCCGGAATCCCGTGCGCGGTGTTATATTATAATTGGGCGCCTATATAAGCTTTCGCTTGATTTACGACGCTGTACTATATTCTACATGTTATATCTTTCGATTCTATAGTATAGAGCTATATACATGTATACGAATGTTTATTTGTCGGAGATGAGGCGTTGTTTTATATAATAGAATGTTGCATATATATATATACATAAGCCATGACGCTGAGGTGTAATTACGTCGCAGTAAAAACCGGCGCATATCGCCTGATGTGTATATGTATAGTATATATAGCTGAACTGATGGCTCGCTCGACGAAATTATATTTTTAGAGTAGAAAAGAAACTTTTTTATGCGCTTTCAGGGAAGCGCATATTTTTCATAAATGGAATAACTGAACGTTTAAACGGCCGGATGATGACTTTTTAATTATACATACCGAGTGTGCGCATTCTTTTTTTTCTTCTTACTCGAAATATATATATTTCTTGCATAATATAATAACTGATGTTGAAAAAAAAACGCCGCCGAAAACCACAAAACGATACACACGTGCAGCGCATTTCCACGAGCGAAATAGACGACAAGGAACGTGAGAACACCATATAAAATGACAGAGCAATAAGCGTTTCTCGTAGGAGTGCACCACTACATATATAGGGTGGGGCATCCCTTTTTTTCGGTCCGCGTTTTTCAGTGGGTCGACGACGAGGAGAGCCTCTCTCTCTCTTATTCTAGAATGCGCGAATGAGAAAGAGACGGAAATAGCGATGATGCGTGCGTTGCGTACCCGAGTGAACGTTTTCGAGAGAGAGAGAGAAAGAAAGATAGAGAGGCAGTTGTGGCGTTTCCGGCCTGGCACCGGCTTTTGCACGTGTCGCCTATTGACTAGTAGTGCTATCTCGCTCAGTATATTATATAGATAGGAGAGAAATTTCGAAAATTGCCAGTACACGAATAAAGTTACATATATTTTTTAATTCTAAAATCGGTAAGAAATACAACATATTATTCTGAAATACCGTCTTTCCCCGGTGATATTATACGTATATAAAGTTTTTACTCTCGTGGCTTCTTTTCTAAAAGCCACGATATAGCACACTAGCTCCCCACCACATTATCATCAGGCAGTTTCACACAGATTCACACAGTCACACATGAGTAGAGAGGCTATAGCTACCGGTTCGCCTTGATCCCTCGTCGTTTGAGGGGAGCCGGTATATACATATATACATACACACACACGCTGAAGCCGAGAGCGCGAGATGATCGTTACGTAAGCCGGCTCTAAGCTGTAAGTATAGCTGCTGCTGCTGCTGCCGACTCGATTCACGACGACGAGCTGTGTGTTTCTGAGAGAGAGAGAAGAAACGACTTGTCATCTTGTGCGAGATTCGCACTGCACGTGCGGCTTGTTGGAGAAGACGTATATAGGTGTGGAGGATTTTTCTTTTTGCGAAGGAAAAGTTGGGGGTTGATTATTCGCTGAGGGATGATAATTTGGTGGACCTGATGCCTGGAATTTGGTGGTAACAGGTGCACTTTGGTGATAGATTGCAGCGTTTTAAAAAAATCGTTATCTTCAACTCGTTATTTAGTTGTAAAGGGGTATTAACTTCAGCATGATTTCTATGTACATACATATAGTTTGACTTCAAAGTCGACGAATAATCGGATTACAGAACTAGTATATAACAGAAGCTTCGAGAGCTGAAACGATTAGAGAGGCTATACAGAACTTGAAGCAATAATATCTCTAAAAGCTCGGGTCTGCAGCCTACGCGAACTATATAAATACAGCCATGAAAAGATTTTTAACTTTCATTGACGATACACATCGCAATCAATCGATGCAGTTGCACAGTTAATTCTCATGTATATATACCTTTTGAATACGCCGCAACATCACTATATCAAA
The DNA here is from genome assembly GCA_900474305.1 of Cecidostiba fungosa. NCBI lineage: Eukaryota > Metazoa > Arthropoda > Insecta > Hymenoptera > Pteromalidae > Cecidostiba > Cecidostiba fungosa. The sequence goes on from UCOJ01000529.1 coordinate 5,271, forward strand.
GCGAATAATCGCGAATTTCGAGATACGCTTATATTATTATTGCACATTTATTATGTGCCCCGGGAAAAATGAGAGGAGCAATAATAATATGCATTATACACAGAAAGTTTATTAGGATGAGCATGCAGTCGACCTGAAATAAGCCCGCGCGAGTTTTAAATATTGCAAATTGGGTTATTGGGCTTTATTTTACTGAGCTATTTATCGCTGTACACGTTTATCGAAGTATTGATTTCTTCGAAGCTCTCGAGAAGAATAAAAACGATCTGCGACGAGTATATATAATAAACGAAATGCACAATTTTTTCCAAAGACACATAGCGAGGATAACAAAATGTTATAAATGAATTATTACCCATTGTCATAGACGATAAACCTGTCATCCGCAACTATATTTCTCATGCCACCTGTACCGCATCTCTCGCATCAACGCTACTATACAAAAAAAAGAAAAATTCAATCCCAAAACCCTCGAGAAAAGTTGAGCACATTCCCATAGTAACATTATCCACAAGAGGAGCAGTAGCAGCAGCAGCTCTATAACCTTCGACCGAACCGACGAGAACAGCCGACCTGCGCGAAATCCTTTCTTCGAACCTTTCCTATTATTCCCTTCCTTTTTTCCTTCTCATACTCTCTCTGTCTTTCCCACACGCAGTCCACGTGAAAACAAGACGACGGGTTCGTGTCATGTGTGTATATGTGTGTGTGTGACGTCACGAGCACATATAATAAGCCCGTGTGTCGAGGGTCTTCTCTTCGTGTGTATATATATATATATATATATATATAGCGAGACGAGGACGACTTAGCAACTGGTCGACGAGAGTTTTGGATCCATCTACATAAATGTATACGGCGGCCCTTGGATCGTTGTGCCGTAAAACTTGGAGAGCCCGCATTTCGCGTTTTCTTGTTAAACGGTTTGCCCTTCTCTCTGTGCGTTTACTAGTGGGTAGATATTGTACCTACATATAGGAGAAGAAGGGAAAAGCTTATATGATTCTTTTTTTTGTAAAAATAATGTAGAATGAGAGCTACCGTATAATATTAATACGCTTTTAATCTGGTAAAAATTAATATCCGTCTACATGTGCATCAGTTGAGGCAAAGAAAAAAAAATGAAGTTTGCACGGTCGACTTGATTCTATCCCTCATATATAAGGCTTGTGCTTAGCTCTCCGCACGTTCTGCGTATATAATAAGGATCAGATCAAAACCGGACTACCGAAATGAGCGCCAGCTCCAGTCGCAGAGACTATTGGATTTTTTCGCTCGATTTCGCCGAATCTTTGTGTTGAAATTAGTACAGTATATTTCACTGTTATACGTATCAATATTTACGCTCATCTATTCATTACTATTATTACACGGTACGCATATATCAATTCAAAATAAAATATACAATTATGTCTTCATATCCCTATTTCAAATGATAATCGTTTCTACCATTCATTTAAAAATATGCAGAGTATTTTGATGACCTACATATCCACGAACCAACAATCGAATCCACGCTAATAACACATGCCCGCACAAGCCAACTAATACAGTCAAAGCGGCCGGAGCTTCTATCGCATAAATACATATACACTCACACAAGTTCCATACCAACACAGAAGTAGGAGGAGGAAGAAGCCGCGCGCGGATGAGTCAGAAAAGATTTTGGGATCGCGCGGTCGGCATGGCAACAGCTCTACGGTCGCGCGATGTGCAACGGTATATAGCTACTATATACCTATCCTCTCTCTCTTTCTCTCATCCTCGTTTTTAGCTCCGCGCTACTATACAGCACACCCTCCGATATGTGTATATATCCAGGCGTTTGCTGGTTTCGTTTCGTTCGCTCTTTTATTTTTTTGCTAACGCTCGTCGATTCGTTTGCGCCTAATTCGCTCTTTTACAGGAGACAGGAGTCGTGGTTTGCTTTCTGCTGTGCTTCGTGATTTTTTTTTCTTTCTGATGAATTTGCGTTGTTTTGTATTATGCATTATAATTCTGAAGGATTGGGAATTCGCATACTGAGACGATTATTATAATAAATTGAATCATCGAATTCCGGCATCGTATAATAATACGAAAGCCCTGAGTCGTGTGTTCCATCATATTTTTTTCACAGCTCATTAAGCTGTACGCGACTCGCATTACTGAAACCACCCCCGGAAAAGCTCGGAGCTTTTAAAAATACAAGCGCCAGACTCTCGCTAAACGCCGGCATCGTTATTTTCGGTGTCCATATGTACAGTGTATACCTACATATACACGTACATGCGAAACGAGATAAAGAGAGAAATAAAGCCAGATGTGGCGTCTTTATTTACTCGGGGGCAGTATTTACGTATTATACACGCGAGACATTATATGAGCTTTCCTGCATTGCAAAAGCGGTGGTGCATAATCACTGGCTTTTTGAGGCTGGATTTTCCATAGCTTATTTAGTTGGTGAAAAAAAAAAATTTGTGAGCAGTATGAAATGTTTCCGAATACTCGTATATAGGCAGTGTTTGGACTACGAGTGGCTTTAAATATTGATATCGTATGATCGATCCCGTCTCGCGGGAGATAACGAGGTCAGACTCCAAAATAGCCCTTTTAGTATCCAATTCGATACCTGCGCATCGCGTCCAAAAATCCTGATGCTTTATCGTAGGGTCTATCTGTACCTATGTATAATTAGTCGTAGCTTGTATATATAGCAATAACAGCAATAATATTCCCGCGGTACATCGGCCAATTTCAGTCATTGGCCATCATAACACATCACTATATACATATTATATGCTACTGGGTCGGTGGATTAAGCCGCGAGGGCGAATTCAATTGCCGAAGCGACGCATGCTCGGCCTAATTTCGAACCGTATAGAGCGCTCTCTCTCTCTCTCTTATTCTGCTGTTGTCTACGATTATATTATTATGGCATAAGATTTGCTCGGTTTTTTCGAAAGCTCTTGTATAGCAAATTTTTCATGCTTTGACTGAAACCCTTTTGATATAACTATATAGAATTATAAATGATTAGAAAATACGAAACACTTTACTTCTTTACAATACTTAAAACAAACTGATTGACCACAAATGTTTTATAAACGATATAAACTTTCACATAATTTTATTATATCAGATACTAAACCATTTCAATATTAAAATATATACATTCTTCAATAGAACACAAGAAATCTAATAAGCTCTAAAAATAAACCGATCCCCCGAAAATCCACACCCACAAAGTTTCCCCACCCGAAATCTGCCTATAAATAACTATACATTCCCCTAATACCCATTACACCGTCGATATACCTATAGACGCATCGCCATTCGATGAAATTGTTATCGTCTCGCATCTCCTCCTTCGGCCCGTTTCAATCCCGCGCTTTATCCGTTCTATTTTCGTCGAGTTTCCGTTTTCATTCTGTCGTGTGCAGCACAACTTCCCGGGGGTGTACATCACACATAGTCGAGGACAAAAAAAAAGCAGAACCCGGTCAGTGGTTCTACTCTACGAGCTGCACACTTGGCTTGGCCTGTATTTTTCGAGTGGAGAGAAAAAGAGAGAGAATCGCGCGCGACTGGAATATGTTGAATTGGCAAAAAGCGGGTAATTTATTATGAGCTTTTTGTACGTGGTTTTGCGAATAGAGGTTTTGAATTTGGATTTTGGGATATCGTGTATAGTTTTTGCTGGATTTAATTGATTTATATGAATTGTGCACTATTATACATTTGTATTTTCATTTTAAGCAGAGGAGGATGAAGTGATAAAATCGTTTACTATTGAACTTTGCAAGAATAAAGGGTTCAAAAAAGCACACCAGTCTGTCCTGAAATTCATAAATGAAATATTCTCAAAATTAAATTCCATAAATAATCCAAACAATTCACCCTCGCACACGCACACATCGGTAAAAACAAGCTCGCACATTCTGCAGCAGCATCAGCGACTGGAATTCATAGCTGGCAGCGGTATAATCGTACTGCAGTTCTGTGTCCTAGTTTCTCGCCACAACCGCACTCCGAGGGCTGCACTGGTGTAGCGGAGGGCGGATCCATGTCACTCTACTCTCTTTCGCTCTCCTATATAGATACGTGTATATATGTATACATATGGATATATCAGTGCGTTGTTGATCAGTAGCTTCTATATCGGCAGTTCAATTAACGGCTATATCAGACTCACGCATATGATTGTCATAAGCTTTTCTGGGTTAGTTTGCGCGCGAATGTTCGAATCGAAGATTTTGAATATTGGATGGGTTGGCGGGAAGGAGGAGAGAGTTTAATTGAGGATTGTTGAAAGCTTATTCGATATCATACTGGTGGTGTCGAGAGCTTGAGGCTATTATAGGTTTGAAGATCTTTGGATTTTAGAATAGTGAGCTGCAGGTGATGGGATAATTGAATTTTTAGTTTTTGGGTATAAATTATAAGTTCAAATTTTTTCACATATAATAAGACCACACCTCACGGTAAATTACACTTTCAGAGAAATCAACTGCTGAAAATTACACGCTTTGATTCCCGGCGAGGATGGGATGATACACTCGGTTGCTCTCTCTCTCTCTCTCTCCCCCCGAGTAAATCGAAAAAATACTTTCCCATCAACACTTCTTTTCTACTCTACTGAATTTTCCATTAACGATTTTCACGATTCGTGAAATCATCGACATTCCGTAATTTCGACTTGAGTTTTTACGGTGAAAAAAAATCTCTCCTTTCTTGTATATGCCTATATCACCTTACCTTACGATGGTTGCATACAATTAATATTTAACGACACACACGTGCAGTCGCATATCGCGTATAAGGTATATATATATACGGCCAACGAGTGAATGAGCATTTTCTCTCGTGCATCAGGTGCCAATTAGGCTTCGTCGAGTTGTGCAGCGAGAGACACGTTTGACCTATCGCGAACATTGCTACAAGTGACTCGTAAGTAATGGAAAATCCCGATTTAGATCGTTGTACATTCACTGGGTACACGATATAATGCTTTACGGGCGTATAGAGGCACGACCTTTTTTGTGTTATAAGTATTCGCGATGGATATATTGTGAATAATAAATTGGGATTATATTAAGCTCATATATTTAAATGGGAAATTTCTCGAACTCGGATTAATTTCGAAAGTTAGGATCGATAATCACAGGATTCCGCAATATAAGCTCCGACCCCCAAACTTCCAGAAACAAATATAATCCAAATCCAACCTTTGGTATATATAGAAGAAAAACACCACATAATAATTATATAACCACCTCGAATTTTCGCATCCTCGATTCTCAAATTGCTCCTCCTCAGCACCTTTCACTTGCATCCTCATAAAAAAGGTAAAAAAAAAACTCGACTGTATCCACGAGTCTTATCATCCGCTCGAGGGACGGACTGTGTCGTCGTCGAGAGAAAATATACACACAACGGTGTGTGTATGTGAAACGCCACAGGAGGCTTATATGTTGGTTTCTCCCTCTGTTATTCTCTGGCAGTAGAGCCTATTAAGAAAATTACATTTCTAGAAATTAACCCTCCTCGTGCACGCGCAGGAGAGCTATATAATCCACTTAGGCGAGTGGAAAGCGCGATGCGAACGATGCCTCTCTCTTGTGTTATATTTCTTCTTTAATTTGAAAGTGTTGTGTGTGTGACCTGGTATATAGAAATCTTCACTGGTTTCTGACCAGAATTTAATTTTAATTTCAAACGACAAATTAAAAACACCTCTTACTATAAGAATTTTCTTTATACCAAAATATCTCATCCGAAGAAAAATCCAATTTCAATATCGAAACCATTCACGCGCTGAAATTCCGTATATTCGAGCGCGAGAGCGGGGAATCCATAATTATGCCACGAAAGTTATCCGGGAAGGAAAACAGCGAAAGGAAAAGGCTAGCGCTGAATTTAATGGAACGTCCATATTCTCTTGCTATATACCTATATACCTAGTCGCGCGAAAGTTATCGGACGCGGAGGCAAAGTTCAGCTGCAGCTGTAGCGTTTCTCTCGTCGTCGTTGTCTGGTATAACTCCTCCGGTGCAGAAGCTATGGAAAATCGCTGGAAAAGTATCGCCTTATACGGAGCGAAATTATTATCGAGAAATGAAATAGTTATTGTATTATACTTTACTGTATTAGGATTTCTTTGATTGAATTAGATTGGATATTATATAGATTTTCTGTTTATTTATACCAGTTATACCATATATATCGATACACCTTTTCCCACGAAGGCTTGATAATTTCATATTTTGAAATTTAATAAGTGGGATATGATATTGAAATGATATATAGACTCGGAAAGTCTCTATCGCGTCTCTCTCTCTCGCAAAGTGTATAATTTGCGGGAGAAATTTTGTATCCACTATTTATTATATCTGAAAATGTAACGACTATGCTTCACCTCAGATTTTCCCAATATACGCGATCTCCGCGTCTATATAACAGAGTTACATCAATAATGCAAACGATGCAGCAGATCGAGTATACATAGTAATAGTATTCCAGCGAAAAAGCGATTCAGGAATATTTATCCCCGGAAAACAAAAGCCCAATAACACATCTCCGCAATAACACTCCTGCGAATTCCAGAACAGCAACCATACATAACTCTCGTAGCCTAGCATACATAGCTGCAGTACAATATCGACGCGATAAATCCGCGGAGAAATGATATTCATATACACGTTGTGTGTGACTGTGTGTCCCATAACGAGCCGAAATTCAGCAGTAATATAACAATGGCAGCTGCTGCTGCAGCCGTATAACACATTCCTCCCACTATATATATATACGAGCCTATGGAGACGAACAATGCCGCGGCGCGTCTTATTGATCGCGATTTATCTAACGCCTGCGGCGGCGGTGGCCTCTGTGCACTGACCTACTTCCGCGCGCAGCCGTGTCTTTGGTGCGAGTGGAATCTAGGCCAGAACTGCTGCTGCTGCTGCTGCTGCTGGAGTGTGACTGTATGAGGCAAGGCAGATTCTATGTGTGTGTGTATGTATTAGGTGCAGTTTTGATGTTGGTGCGAGGTTTGGTTGGTTTAGTGGAGAAGGAGTTGGGAAGGAGTTAGAGGGAATTTGGTATATAATGGGATGATTTGTTGTAATTGTGGGTGTAGTTGTAAGCAGCAGATGTTTTTTTACTCGATGAACGTTTGTTGTGAGATAGAATGATGAGATGACAAATAGAAAAGAATATGTAGAAAATAGATGACGTATATTAGGAGGAAAAGTACTGGGTTATAGTAAAATATCACTTGGTAAAATATACACACACTCTATATATGTATGTATTATCCAAGAAGAGAAGATATGCTGCGTATTTTATTAAGCATTTTTCCATATAGAATAAAAAAAAAAGTTATAATAGATTTGTAAAGAGCTTCAGAGAGTAGTAAAAGCAAAATATACACAAAAATGCAGAGACAGCACAGACTGATCAACATACGAATTAATCGCCTCAGGCCACTAATTCGTATCATCCTCATATCCCACCTATACCCATAATTCTTTTCCTTATAATCCAAAACTGGCGAGCACGCACGTGTGTACTTACTAACTTACTCCTCGAATATTCAAGTCGCGCGTACGCGCCACTTTTTTTCCCTCCAGCACACCACAATAGTATATATATATATGTACAAGTCGTCCGTCTTTTCGACCGGCGCTCGCACATCAACGTCCCGTGCTCGTGAAACGCTAGGCTACACGTTGAACAAACGCGATCGTAAATATACGGATCGCGGATAAGTGCGTGATGCGATTTATATGTAGGTATTAAAGCGGAAATACTCTCGTCGTGAAGTTTTTCAATTACACGTCGAAATAACGCGAATTAGATGCATGTTTAGATATATAGGTGTGGGCGAGTGTGTGGTATACTGATGTGTAAAACGGGTTTTCGAGTAATTGAATTCTGCTTTTCTGTATAGAGAGAGAGAGTGCATTGAAACGGTATATAAATAGTGGAATGTGTTCGATGTAGCTTTTTCAATCTATCGCAGTGTTTCTCTTGCTAGTCGTACTGTATTCGTCTGTCACTACTGAAACCAGAGTATAATAATATAAACCTTCATTCGCACATCAGGCAATTAAAATCACCCTCGATTCGTAATCATAAACGATATCCATCAAACATCTTCACAAACTAGAACACATCACAAATCCAGTATCATCATCATCATAATATCGTATAATAGGTATATAAACCATAATAATGTATCCAGCGAAGCGCAAACAGCACAACACCTCAGCGACTTTCCCGATGCAGCAGCAGCAGCAGCAGCTCATTGCGCACAGATGCAGATGACGATAATATATAGGTACTCGCTCTCCTCTCTGTCCCAGTATGGAAAGCAGAGCCGGAGGGGGTGAGTCGCAGGCTTTCACTTCGCGAATCAGTGCGTGCGCCACTTGAGAGTTACTCTGTGTGTACATTATATATACATCTATACATAAATATACATGTATAATAAGTAGTATGCACGAGGCTGGAAAAATTGCTACTCGCTCGAGAGTAGCGACTTTTCTCTCCTGGGATTCAAAGAGAGGATATAGTACTTGGTCTCTCTCTCTCGGGCTCTTTGTATTGTATTATATATAGGTACGTGGTAAGTAGCGAGGATCGTTATCTCGTTTTCAAATCTCGTTCCGTGTGTATTTAACGAAGTGCACTTCAACGGGGATAATAGTATATCGATGAAAATGTGTATTAGAAGAAGAAAAAAAGGAAAACGCGAATGACAGAGCGGATAATAAATAATTCCAAGGAAGAAATAACCGCTAATCACGGAAAGATATTAAATATCGCAGCGTATTATTGATTGTCCGACGATTATTTTCCTTTTTTTCCTTTTCGTCGCAACGCTCGCGCAATAACAATTATTTCATCCCGAACAAAACACAGCGCACCGCATCACATAAACCTCGGGCGCGTTCTGTCAGCCGTAGCAAACACGGATATTTTCGTGACAACATCGTGCGCTGCCGCTGCTGCTCTGCTTCCTTGTTTTTTTCTCTCTCTCCCTCATTGTTTACGATCGTCATTTATTATACCTTTGTCATCGCGGATGCAGCAGCAGTAGTAGTATCGGGACACAGATATAGTTTTATGCCTCGGGACTATATATATATACTGTTGCTTCGGACTTTTCGATAGTTGGCTGTGTGGTGAAAAATCGGAAAGAGCTATATATACCGTATACGCGCGTATATGTATTGACAGATTCCCTTTTATATTTGCGAGAATTGTGTGTGGACTCTTGTGTGTATATAAGCGTTGGAATTCTTTCTTTTTCTGTTGACGAGAAAATAGAGATATATAAATATTTTTGTTAAATGGTGATTCCTGAATCGCTCTCGTTCTCGTTGTATTTGTTATTTGTGTTTGTTTTCGTGCGGTTGTGAAGTGTCGTTGAAACGTAAGAGTTTGAGTATATGTTCGTACATTATATTGAATGAAAACTATGCGGTGTACACAACACACCCATTTATGGTGGTATTCCAAACATTTTATAAGAATTTTCTTTTTTCACAAATCATATTTCAAAAACGCGAGCATCCGTAAAATTCACAACAACAATTTCACCGTGTTCCAGTATAAAATTCTCTCTTTTCCTACACAGAATTCCATCAAAAACAAAAGCTTCGAAGAGAACCTTATTTCCACATCTCCAAGCATTTCTCAGAAAAACCGCACGAAAAATCCGTCAACATCCGAGCACGTGAGCGAAAAGATCTCTCGAGAGTTAGTCGCAGGGGCATGAATAGAAGCATAGTACAGCACTGGCATCAGAACTATAATACTGGCAGTATACAGTGTCTATATAGGTATATAGTAGTACGACCTCGTGCAGCACGTGTGCGTGTGCCGAGGCGCTTCTCTCTTTCTCACACACTTTTGCGTTGCGTAACTCACACATATATACACATACGAGAGTTTTTACAGCCTTGAACGGCTCCGAGATCGTCGCGGTTAGACGAGGCTTAGAAAAAGAATGGGAGAGAGAGGTGACGGGGAACAAGTGAATTTCTCAACGCGTCGTCGAGACGCGTTTGCTCGTGGTATTATTATATTTTATTAAAAAATGTGTGTTTTTTCACTATTTAATAGATATATGTAGGTACTTGTAATATATTCGAGATCGTTGCATTCAATGTATAGAGGGAAAAATGTATGAAAAAATTATGGCATCTCCTCTCGGGCAACTGATTATACTGCGAGAGGCATAAAGTCAAATTACCGTATTTAATAGCGCTCTGCCAACGTAGATACAGCCATATTTCGCTGCTATCTATTGCAATTTTATTTTGCCGCAAATGCCGTCGTAAAACACCCTCCGCGCGAGAGCTGCAACATTCGAAAATCGATTCTGAGAGCTGATCGTAAAAAATTGCGCTCCCTCATCTGATGCTCTTCGAGAGAACACATATATACCTATACATCTCTCTTTCTCGAAAAAAGGATGTATTAGCAATAATATTCTACGATTTTTTTCATCGAAATACTCCGAAGGTTATATAGGAAAAATCGACTGCAGGCTGTCTATATCGAGCTTTTTTTTCCTTGTACCGTCCTATATACACTTCTTCTTTTTACGTCGCTATACACGTCGCACGTGGCTCTTCTCTCCCGCGATCGAGGCGAATTTACGGGCCGATCGTGTGTCTTGTCTGCAGGCGATTCCTTTTGGCGGTTGAGGTGATTGTACTCCCTATAGCTCTGCTTATACGAAGAATAACAATTTTTCCTTTTATTATTCAAGTAGAAAACACAGCATTTTTTAATTTTACGAGAAAATTCGTACATTCGAGTGCATATAAATACAATGAAAAAATATCATAAAGCAATAAATTCAAGCTATTTTTCAGCGACACACTACTATAATACAGATTGAACCCACATATATTGTATATAACAGTTCGCGCTGCCAACTCACGAGGTCACGTGTCATTCACTTTTGGCTTTCGGCGTTTCCCGCATCGCACGCTATGGAAGAATCGGATAAAAGAGCGACGGTAATATCGTCGACTGTGGGTTGAAATGGTTATGAAATGCTTGAAACCTTTAACGCTGCCTCCGCAACTCGCGCAGATGTGTATTCTCGTAGAGGAAAAAAAATGTGGGAGTCATACTACTACTTCCTGGTGACGTGTTTGCCGAGAAGAGAAGTTTTTTTTTTTAACTCTTATAGGTCGTGACGAGTCTTAATTTTTCATGGAAAATTTTACAGTCTGATATTACCCGTTTAGATCTCTTCTAATTCATTTCATTTTTCTGCTGTAGAATCTCTACAACGACAGCGACAAAAAAACTAATATTAGGGTCAATCCTTCACTTTTGAAAACACGTTGCAGTGATAACAAAGCATCGTTTTTCCATAACGCCGTGATGACGTTCAATTTCCGAGAAAAAAAAAAGAAACTGGTATAGCCAGCAGAGCAAAAAGCTCGCGCGTCAAAATTGAATTTATCAGAGCGGGATTGACCGGAAGCTCATAAATCTCGCGCCACCCGCTTCCGAAATATATGATAATCGCATTCTTTGTATTCGCTGTCCGCACGCGGAAGTCGGCTTTAATATTTCATCGACGCTGTCGCATGTGTGACGTAGTCGAAGGGCCTCACCTTATTGGGAACGTCAACTATTTTAGCGCACGTGTAGCCTAATTACGTCTTCTTCTTAATATTCTTGAATTTTTGTTTGGCTTTTATATATATGCATAACAATATATGCGACCGGTTTTCCTTTTCGGATTGACAGAAACTTATAGTGTGGATTTCAGCTTATATATATTATACTTACTTATTATACATAAATAAAAATTACGCATATTTATTGAAATAACAATTTTTTTAACGATCTAATTTTTAATGGGAAATAATTGAAAAGAAGAATGCAAACTAGAAATGAAAATTGAATACGCGAAGAAGCTTCTTTTACGCTCTCTTTTAAGAGCCTCGTAAATACTCAGCTTCCACCATAATTTCAGCTCTCGGTATTTTTTAGCGCCGAAAAGACCAATAATCAAGGGTCCGTGAAGCATTAAAATTTCAAAATTACACACTATTGACTCTGAGGAGCTAATTACGCCTACGAATTCTGGTGCATAAGATGTATACAACAAAGAATATAGGTCTACACCACGTATATATACTAAAAAATAGCTAAAAGAAATCAGAACTGCCGGCTGTTAATTTATGGATAGAAATATTTCGTTCTTCCTTCATCCGAGCAAGTTACAAGGTTTTGAATTTAGCCGGGAGTGATGATGATCCTCTCGAAGACTTCAATAATGTCTTCACGTTTATGGTGATCAAGGATGACAGGTTCTTTGTGCAGCTCTGCCAATATACGTTTTCAAAGAACTCCTGCATATAATTTATATATAGTCGCTTTTTTGTACGGGGTACTTCTTTCTTTCTTTTATCGATAAATATTGAAAAATGCAAAAGTGCATATAATCCCATATTCCCGCGAGTCAGTAAAAAACAAAGCACTACTCGTAATAATTCATCCCCTCATTACTCTCGAGTATATCTACTCTCTCTCTCTCCCTCTGTGAAACTCATCCTCTGACTCGCGGGATTCCATCGCGGAAAATCTCTTCCGGATGCTTCCCTCGTAAATTTCGCTTTTATTGGACGTTCTTAACGCGCTCGCACAATAAATCCGTGGAGGGAATGTAATCCATAGGCACACCTGCCTTTCAACACACTTCGTATAAAATGACGTCGCGTTGAGGAATAAAGTGGAAAAAAATTGAGCTAAATCACGAGGCTACTGAATATATAAAAGTTTTCTCGATTTTTAAAAAACTTTACGTCACTGCACAGCTTCATTTTACCCCATATACACCGACTTTGTCCATATAAATCTCATTACCAGTCAAAAGAATTTCTCTTCCTTTCCATCCCTATATATATAATACGAGAATCAGATCTCACTGCTCTCGAAAGAGAGGAAAGAAGAGACATCGCCAGACGCGATTACAACTGGCAAACGTACAAAACTCTCTGAAAGGCCACTCGCCGTCTCTCTCTCTAGATCTATACGGCTGAAAAAGTGTCCGAAAGGCAAAAAAATTTAGGCTCGTAAAAAGATCGCTCTGACGTGGATTAATCGTGTACAGGAGGAGTCTCGAGTGAAAAACGGCTAAGAAATGTAAACGCGCACGTTCGAGTGGGTTATATATATGTGTGTGTGTGGGTATGTATATGAGGAGAAGGAGGAGTAGTTGGAGAGGAAGTGATTTTTCGGAGAGGTGAGTGACACTGAAGAGGAGAAAGCAGTAGCGGTGAATTTAATCGCGATTTCTTTTTTGCGAGCGACACGTGGTCGTCTTTCTCAATTAGTCGCTTTTTTTCATCCTGAAGAGATTATTGTTCGAGAGAACGAGGGATATTTACGAGGAACGAGATTATTGGGATACTAGAATTGCTGGTATATATAAATTATTGTAAATTGATATAGCTGTATCTTGTCTCGTACCGGACACATTCTACTGGTGTATAATATATAGTAGCAGCATGTAACAGTTGAAGAAATTGACAACTAACAAACATAATAATTATCTGCAAGTATAAAATCCAGATATAAAAAATAAAATTCCTTCATCTAGCAAAGTCCACTTTCCTTCAGCAAACTTAGCCCATCCTCATCCCCCTTTTGGCATCGATGAATTAGACTCCTCGAAAGTAGTTCCCATACAAACATCCTTTCTCGAACCGAACTAAAGTCCGACCATCAAGAGCCAGAAAATTTTCGTTCTCGCGCCAATTCGCTAATGCAATGCCTCTGCGAAAAGGCGCGGATTTCTCATCCTCGACGAAAAGAAATTGACGGCGACGGTTTTCTTTAGCCTCCGGCGATCTCTGTGGTGAGCTTTTCTAACCGATAGGTATTTGTTATTTTATTGCGACTTTTAAACTTTATTCATCTCACAGTCTCTATAATACATCACTAAAACCGTTAGTAAAATTATAGAAACATTGCATACTTCAAATTCAAATGCAGCAAGCCAAAAAAAAGCTCCAAGACATAAATTACGCAAACCACGATGACTCCTCAGGCTCTCTTGCGATAAAGCGTCTCAACCCGGAGAGCTCGAAAAAAAAGAAGTCAAACGTGTCTGAAGCTGTTCTCATAAGACGTGCCATTTTTTACGCATCAGCCTTTAAAGGATTATTATCCAATTTGGCCCAGCGCAATGGCGCCAGGCGCGCGTGCGAGATTGTTATTGCCGCTACTGCAGCTCGAGATCTTCTCTCTCTCTCTCTCGAGGATGAAACCAAGAAGAAGAAGAAGAAGAAGAGAACATTAATCATCCGCTGCTTTTCCTCGTTTCGAGCGAGCATTCCGACTCGGTGTTATATAGCTCACCTCGAGCTCTGCAGCTATAGTATACCGCAGTATAAGTGCTGTACGGCACACCTCCTTATGCGCTATATATATTACACTGCATCAAGTCATTGTTATTTCTGGGTGAAAGAGAGATGATGCTTGCAGATTTTCGTTTGTTTTCTCTCTTTACATTATTATGTGGAATTATTATTTTGGATTCAATTGAGATAGTTGGGCGGATACTGCAAGCTTTTATGGGAATTTCGAATTGTATAGTGTGTTTTGTGAATATTAGAGATATGGAAGTGATTTATTGGTAAAGTCTAACTACTGTGGCATTGAATATACGCGATATATTACAAAGCGTGTGTGACAGTAGAAACTACATTAAACGAAATTGAAACAATCTTTTAACGACACACGTTATAGCTATACTAAAATAAATCAGTATAGTGTCTTCTCTATATTACATCAAAGAAACAAATTCAATAAGAAAACGATCCAAAAAAAAAAAAAAATACACAGCTTCCAACAAAATCCTTCAGAAAAGCAAGCCACAAAAGCGACGTGTAATATCCGGCCAGTGTGGGCACGACACACACAAACACACAGTTCGTTCAACGAAAGCACCAGGAAAAGGAAGCAGAAGAAGCCGCACTCGCCTCTTGTTCTCGCGCGAACTATAGCGGTTATCCGGCAGTGTACAGCCTGGAAGAGATAGCAACGCCGCGAAAAAGCTCCGCTACAGCAGCAGCAGCGGCTCTCCGCATTGTCCCCATTAATCATCCGCGTCCTCCTCCGCGCTTTGTACTGCTATATAACTGGTCAGATGATGCCGCAGTGTGTAACAGAGACAGAGAGAGAAGTGTCGCGTGGATGTGTATAGGTTGTGAATGCGTATCGTTTTTGAAAATTGGATTAGGTAATGGATATTTTTTGATTCTTAATTAATTACAATTAATACACTCTTCGATTCGATATCAAGTCGTTTATATTCATGTATAAATATAAAGCTGTCGAATAAACGTCACGTATATAACACAGACACGAGGGCACACTTTTCATGATTTAGTCTCTCTCGCGGATAGTCGGAGGTTTTATCGTTTTTCGATTTCGTCGTACTGCGGATATTGTATAAGCGTGTGCCGTGCAGTGTATCTGGAGCGAGACGAATGTACATAGCACGTCGTGTCCCAAATAATTTTAATTTTTTTTTTTTCGTTCGACGGATTTATTTCGGCCGTTTGAAAAACTGTTTTCGCTCGTCTCTCCTCTCTCTTCGATTGTTGTAAAAAAAGCTCTGATGAATATTTTCGAGCTTTATTCTGGCCGCTTGATTTATTCAGTGCGTTATTGTACTATATTAAGGTTTCAGAAAATTATTTATATTTCAGGCAATTCAGAATAATGCATTTCCGTATATAGATACACCAATAAATTTCTATTTTTTGCCGCACCGAATGAATAACGCATAAGCTCTTAACCTTATATGAATATTCAGCATTGAAATATGCTTCAACGCGCTCACACCTCCAGCAATAAAAAAAGAAGACCCCTGAAAAATCGAAACTTAAACAATTCCTCAAAAAATCTTCGCTCAAAAGCTCAGCATATATACTCCGCGTCGTATAGAGTTTCCTCGCGAAAATATCCGCCGCGTCAAACGCTTATAAACAGCCAGCTCAGCTCGAGCTGCCTCTTCGCTTATATATCCGCCAAGTGCAGTTTTCGAGCGAGCTATATAGGCGCGTCGAAGGTCGCGTTTACGTTTGCGTAAGCGCATAAAACGCTCGCTTCTAATATTGCAAGCGCTGCAGTAGTATATTAGCAGTAGCTGCTCGTGTCGAGACTCGCTGTATTAGTGGCGCATGGGAAAGAACGTATTTATTTTAGCTTTTGTGCGCGGGCTTTGATGGATTTATGCGAAGGTGGCATTTGTTGAAGTTGAAGCTTTTGTGAGAATTTTGAATCTCTTCGGCGCGTTTAGTTATTAGACTGTTGTTCTTTTTGAGGAAACTTATGAAAGCTCTCGTTATCTGTGTATATATACAAGCACACCTTGTTGAAATGAAGTTCACGGCGTGAATGTGTGAAAATTTGATTAAAAGGATTAAGGGGATGTAATAGTCAATTAAAAATTCAAATTTCGCGCCGCAATGTAGCAGACAAAAAAACAAGTTATTTGCTTATAACAAATAGTGACAACAATATTACGAAAAACCAGGACATAGTTGCCCTCCGGTATGTTATTGTCTATCATTTTACAGAGTTTCAAGTTTGTATGTAAATAACTTGTTAAATGGCATTTGAATAATGTTTCAAAATCATGTAATTCAAATGCCATTTAACAATTTTTTAACATACAAACTTGAAACTCTGTAAAATGATAGACAATAACATACCGGAGGGCAACTATGTCCTGATTTTTCGTAATATTGTTGTTACTATTTGTTATAAGCAAATTACTTGTTTTTTTGTCTGCTATTATATTGTGGCGCGAAATTTGAATTTTTAATTGACTATGACATCCCCTTAGACACAACTTTAATTGTCATAAAAGCTATAGTAGAAATTAAATACTTGGCCATATAATGACATATTCAACAAAACTATCCATATTTGGAAAGTCAAAAAGCACTAAATCCATGAAAATACACTTTTCCAAGCTTACGCAGCCACATGTAAGTAGGTACACACATTGCACATATCGAGAGAAAAATTTCTTCGCTTTACATAACGACTAGCTCTCGGCGCTGCAGCTATTCGCTACAACACACGCATGCATCGTCACTGTGGGCGGTTACGCAAGTGGCTATATATCGCGCGGCACTTGCGTTATTATACCGGAGACACCTGTAACGAGCGGCTTTATTTAACTGCACACGCCTCTCTTTCGCGGAATCAAAAAACGAGATGATGTGTATCTCCATCATCGTGAACGATGTTACCTATTGCGTTGGATTTTAAAAATAGAATGTATATACTCGTGTTTGAAAATGTAGTTTTTCGAAGGCTTGGCTTTGGAAGAGCGACGTTTGAAAATGAGATGGATGATGCAGAAGAAATACGACTTGGGCGATTCTGCTCGCCTGAAGATGAAGGTGAAAATTATGCGCTTTGCCTCGTGGACTTGTGTAAACGATAAAGAGCTGTGTGCTTTTTTTTTTTTAATTTTTGCGGACGTCATGGTGGATAGATTGATTTGGATTTGCGAGAAATCAGTGCGGATGAATATGAAATCTTCGAATTGATAATTTTAAAAAGATTCTTATACATTCAAGGATAAATTTTACCGCAACTCCATCCTCATCTATAACATCCAATTATACAAACTAAAGCCAATCAAACGCTCTCACCTCCAACAAACTGATGAAAATCCAATCTAACGGCACAGTAAGTACGCGATCATCACCAATCCCCCTTTATAAAACACCACGAAAAAAAAAAAAAAAATCTCGAGATTTTTCTCTTACATCATCGCGAAGCAAATTAAGTACACGCTATTAAGCTCCACATACACACGTACACATAGCAGCGATAAAACGACGTGTGGGTGCGCGAGTTGCCTACCAAGGTTTCCCTAGATTAGCTCGGCCTCGTCTCTATAGTATATAACAACGTGTGGACTCGCTTCGCTAACTAACGTAACGTAAGTTACGTATAGCCGCACTGCAGATTCCGAGCGCCAGATAAAGTCTGCGAGTTTCTAATGGCCGAGTTGATGCGGTGCAGCTGAGATATATATGTATGTTATATATCGTCGATAGAGGGTGTTGGCTTTCCGATGGGCGCGATCGATGATTTTTTTTTTCTTTTTATTGCGAATTAAGTAATTTTGTAACGTTAAAATCGTTATTTGTCTTTAATCGTGCTCAGTATAATGGACTAATATACTCATTATAGATTGCTTCGCGGATAATAACTAATATATATATATATAATATCGAAACTATAGAGATCGGATAAGATATACGATATCTGCTCAGTTATATCCATTAATCGCTTAGAATAACCAGATTTACGTGGCTTACGCAAAGTATATATCTCGAGTTTATTTGACGAATTCTTTTCTCGAATCGATCTGCTGCAAACAATGTCATTTCCGCGCTATATTTAAGAAAAAAAACAACAATGTCACGAATTAGAATCCAGAAAAAAAGTGGCTACGAAGTATCTAACAATGATGAAGTAGAGGAATTAGATCGAGCGAAGTATAACGAGGTCCGCGTAAAATATGCACACAAAGGGCTTGAAAGGATGAGCAATGCGACCGGCCGAGAGAATATAACCGGAGAACACACGGGATGAAGATGGAATACCTGCTGCTACGGAGGGTAGAATAGCAAACGAGATATTAGTCTAGATGGAGATTGAGAAAAATGGCGGGAATCTTTTAAAATAAATTACCGAAAAAAAGTCTGCTCACTGCCTATATACAGGCATATACATATATTATAAACCCTGACTAATAGTCTAACGTTTCAATAGAGCGTATGACCCAATTCCCCCATACGTTTTTCCTCCAACAGCTCATTACATCCCTGCGTGAAAAGCGACACCGCGCCGCGTGAAACGAGATAATCGTGCGATAATTGCTCTCTGCTATAAGTCTATGTATAATACACGTAGCAGCAGATGCAAAAAAGAAAGACAAAATCTCAGCCGCCAAGGAAAATACAATGGGTGTTGCGTAAAAAGAGATGTGGTGTATTATATAATAAGCTAAAAAGGACATGGTAATCATTCAAGTTCTTGACCCTTGCAAAACAATTTTAAGCTTATGCTGCTATAAGCATTTTTATTAAAAAGTCTTGCAAATTTATAACCTAAACTTAATTTCAATTGGTACGTGTGTACAGCTGTGTGTCATCCATGCCAAAACTGCCTGCGACAATAAATACGTATATATCAACAATAAATATATATCTTTACTATCGTGTGTCGCCTCCCATGTTATATACCGTATGTCGAGGTTTCACGCTGCTACTGTTCTGTTTTTTTTTTTCTTTCCGATGCACCGAAGCGAGGCCGCCGTTACGTAAACAGCCTCTATACAAAAGCTCCAGAAGCCGATGCATCCCATTGTCGAAGTTGTCGCGTGAGGCGTCGACTATATTTTTCGAGCTGAGAGTTGTTTTTCTCGTTGTATATAGGAGGAAATCGTTTTATACTGTGGAGGATCGAAAGTCTTTTGGAGGTGGAATTGAGTTTGTATTTAGGTATATTATAATGCTTTTCTATTTCAAACTAAACGTAACGACGTGCAGTGTCGAGCGATTTTAATTCGTCTAAGGTAACAGATATGCAAAGTTTCTAACATAGTGTTTTCCTCTGAAGGAAAATATACTTGTACAACTTCGAAAGATATACGATTCTGAGACGTTTATTGGCGAAGCAAAATTATGACGATTTACTCGCACTTTTTTCAAATCCTCTAGCGGAAAATCGTCAATCATCTCGGCTTATATGTGCATCTGACGTCATGCTATCAGGTGATGATTTCTCGGAAACAAGACGTAACTGCAGCAACGTTTCGTTCGTGTCCTAACGTGTAAATTTTGAAACAACCTCAGCATTATCAAAACAAAATCATTAAAAAACTACGAGACACGTGTTCATTAAAGAAAAAAGTCAAAAAAGTTCCCACTCCTTTTCTGTGTGAAAAATCACTTACAGGAAAGGAAAAAACCGTCTTCTTTCAGAAAAAAATGAAAAATGGCTAACCTACTTTTCTCGCAACTTAGCCAAAAGCGCGAGAAAAATCTCTCTAACGTCGCATGATTCATCACACATACACACAGAATTTCCTGCAACTCGACCTTCCCCAATAGAATCACCCCCACCTCAACCTTAAAAAATTTAACCTCCCCAAAACGTCCTCGAATCCGCAGAAAGAAAGCTGCAGCAGTGAATTTAATGAGTCTAGTGGAGAAATTCTCGAAAGACGTGGAAAAGCTCGTATGTACGTGCTTTGCGGCGCTCGACCTCGTGGGGGGGGGGAGAAGGGGTGGCACCAGAGAGTGAACTGGGGCGAGGCCGGGCCACGTCGATTCTATACTCGCGCGCGCGCAAGCTCCAAGGGGATGAAGAGAAAAGCTCTCGAGGAAAGGGCCGCGACACACATGCACTGTATGTCTGTGTAGATGTATGTGAGCAAGTTTTCGGGGTGGTTTGCTTCGTTATACTTGAGTGCTTTCGATTTTCATTTTTGTTTTGTTCGTAGAATTGTATAATAGAGCTTTTTTTAATAATATGTGTTCTTGAGATAAGAAAATCTAGTAAGATGATTTTTCAAGCTATTATCTCGATTAGCAAAGTTGTATGAAATTTAAAAAAAAAATAAATGAAGCAATTTACTAAACGCTCTCTCCACAATCAAGCTAAATTCGAGTTAGTTCCAAACAAAAATCAGATAAAAAAATAGTTAAACGCAGCGCGGAAGGCTAATGACTTTAATTGCTTTCTCGGAAGAAATGCATTGCGAACAATAGTTTCAAGTTATTAGCTTTCTCTCGCAGTAGTAGTATGACGGCAACTTTTTGAGACTTAAAAAAAGCTCTTAAAACTTGGCATAAGTCGCTAATGAACCGGTAGTCGTTTTCAGAACTCGAACAGTAATTTTGCCCTCCGGACTTTTCCTATAAAGACACGTTTAGGGAAAATGAAAATCATGAAAAAAAAAAAAACACATAGTGTAATGAGATAACGCTTTACATCGTCGTTAACTCGAGCTTTTGATGCAGCCAACGTCATAAAGTCGAGCTTGCGGCTCTTCAAAACGAAGCCTCTTCAACTGCAAGCTTTGATTATACCCGGAAAAACGAGCGAAATTGAATTAACCTGAAAAATATATAAACCGAAATGGAATATTATTTAGTGTCAAGCGAGTTAAAATTGAATAGCTTCATATATACGACCGTTCGATAACTCCAAATTAGGTTCATCCGTTTATAAGCGGTCGATTAACGGCTGGGTATGGTCAGTAATATCCGAAAATATTACACACCCCCTACACTGCAGTCAATAAAATTCCAATATTCATGGTAGATTTCCAATAATCCATATTTCGAAAAAAACCTTCCTCCCCAACGACAGCAGCAGAATAAGAGCAAAAATCCTCGAGTCTAGTCACGCCAGGAAGTGAAGTAGACACCCCTAGAAGTCGAAGAGCGTAAAACAGCCGGGGAAATTCGGCCGCCTCGGAACTAGAGCAGCGTCTCTCCCTCCCAAGTATCCACACACACACATACATACAGGTACAAGTGTGGTGGTACACAGCCCCACACTGTGTAAGCTCGAAGCGATCGATGTCGTCTCCATAGTTACCAGGCCGCCTCCTACCCTTATATATATACACACACACACACACATCTCTTTCGCTCACTGTGCTCCACTGCTGATTATTTATGTCAAGGATCCCTACGAAGCCCGGGCTTGCCGGCGTTGCTCTGTCTTGCTGAGGCTGCCTGCAGCAGCTTTTCTTTCTCTCTCCGCGATGCTTCTCGACTGCTCTATATAGCTATATGTATAATATGCAGTAGTGTCTTTGTCCCGAGAGAGAGAGAGAGAGCGTTGCCATGCGGTGAGGATTGTTTAATTGGGCGGGGGTTGACGAGAACCCCCTTTTTTTTCTCTCATCATATTTTTTTTTAATGAGCGCGCACTTGGATACTCGAATGCTCGATTGAGATGACGCTTTTAGTATAACGAAGCGAATTTTCAAAAATATGAGAAAAAAACTGGCTTTCGTCGAGCTAATTAAAAAAAAAATTACACAAATCAATCTTCCGAAAAAATAGATGCGCGTTCCTCTTTTCGTGTATATAACTCAGCCCTGCGCGCGGACACAGCAAACGCGTATATAGACGAGGGGTTTCGACCCAGTTTCACCCCGCGCGCACTGGCCTCGTCTTGTGCAATCAATACTCGAGCGAGCTTCCCCCCTCCAGACTGATACTACTGCTGCTTTCTTTTTTACCTCCATTGTTCGGGGGATATTTTATAGTTCTTTGGCTATTCCTGTCCGGCGTTGTTTTTCCGACAGTTTTTCGGAGCTATTTTTGGATTTTCCGAGTCAAAGAGACTTTTTCAGTATTTTTTTTAGATTTATTGAGATTTTGTTTAGATAGATTTAATTGCGATTCTTTTGTCACTTACTTGACAAACTTTTAATGACACCAGTGCGTTCCATAGTATACAGCCTTTTTTCGTTTCTCTTCGTGCAATAGATCGACAATTTGCTTTATAAACAAAATACTCCTCTCCCTAACGCAGTTAACGTTGTTTCCCAAACTTCGACTCAGTTATTCTCGTAGCAGTTAGTTGCCACGCGGAAGAACACCGCTCTGCAACGTACTATGTACGTCGTAGCCGTAATGGGGTGTGCGTATATATACAGCGAACAAAGCACGAGCGAGTCCCTGTATACATGTGAAAATTTTCAGTCTTAATTAAGTCAGCGACGAAATTGGACGTGAGCTTTTTGAATTCAGCATAGCTGGAAATCTCATTATAACGTTTTGAATTATATATATATAGGTAAACCGGTATTAGAAGCTATAGTATAATTTATACAGCGTCTTCGCGTGATATTGTACTACTACGTGGTTCTGTAGTCTGGAATCGAGCGGTGAATGTAGCCATTGTCTGCTTGCGAATTGATCAAATGTCTATATTCCGGTATAACGTCTATACCTGTCGGTAGTCTCGTGATGGGTTTACGATTGTTCAGAGGTGCAGGGATATTTGGAATAGTCGTTAATAATAAATATTGTATTTTTGTCTTCGATTTTCAACAATCGTCAAATATTCTGTATAAATCCCGAAAGTTCCAATAAATATACTCAAAATAATACGAGACCGTAAAGGTGCCAGATCAGAATAAAAACGTCTTCTTCTCAACCATAGCTACCCTAGAATCTACTCGAGATTGCGTTCCCTCTGGCGAAACTGGCGGCCGATTGGCTCATCGGAATCGGCAAGTCCGAAAATCCTCCTCGAAGTATTATATATACTTTGCCTCAGGGCTGTGCTTCCTCCCGTCCAACGATATTTGCGCTACTCGCTCGTTCTTTTATAGGTAAGGCTATATGGAGGATCGGAATTGCCTTTTGTAGGAGAAGAGTCTGAAATCTTTTTTTTTTTTTCGAGTCGTACTGTGTATGCTAATACTTCAGGGGACTCTTATTGTGGGATTTTATTGAGCCTGGATTCGAGATGTAATTGAATTAATAATATTTTATTCAGTATTTACAGGGTTTATATCGATCTCGGAGTTAATACGGATTTCCTCGTTTTCCAGGTAAATTGCGTTGCACCTATATATCTAACGCAACATATATATAGGAGAGGGAACAGAGGAGGTGCGGAAATGCCAGAGGCGCCGAAGATTTATTACCGGTCAAGAGCAGAAATGAGGATCGAGTATGAGAAGGGGAAGTGGAATATGCTGGGGGCTTGTGCGTGTTTGCTTCGGTTTGCTCGAGAGGGATGCTGAAGAGGATTTTGTCGAGATGAACGCCGATGAATTTGAACAAAAGTTTGCTGCATTGTTATTATTACTCAACGACTTTGGAGTTGTTGAACATATTTTACGAATCAAAATTGAATTGAGTACACATTCCAGCCAATTTCCTCAAAAAATAAACACACCAGTATAGCATCGCGTATTATACTAATTTTCCATCTCAAATTCAATATCTCCCTGGCGACGAAAGCCACGAGTAAGTATACATAATATTAAGAAATGGAAAACGCGAAGCCAATTTTCAGGCCAAAAGAGACGTAAAAAAAAAAAAATTCGTTCCAATTCCAGGGGCACACGCGTTATATATACCTACGTCGTGAATTTAACGAGCCGCACGCGATGAAAATTCCCGAGGCCAAAAAGAGACGCCGAATAACGAGAGTCACTGCAGCTAAAAAACCCCCCTCACACGTCTATTTTTGATGCTCGCTTTTTTCGTACAATAAGTATTTTACACCTGGCTCGATTTATATTTCAGAAAATTCTATAGATAGCTTCTCAAATTGGACTATATACATATACATTCGCTAATTCTCGTCGCGACACGAAGTTTTATTGCGGTCGCGTGTGTATGTATGTATAACTCGGATCGAAAATCGAACGTACATACATATATACACGGGTTATGTATATATAGGTGTGCGGCCTGGAAACCTCGATTGACCTCCTCATGTATATATATATACAGCTCTCGCCCTACAGCAGAAGCGTTTAACGACGGAGAAATGACTTTCTGGGAAAATGGCTCTTTGCACCGCGACGAGAACCATCACGATCGCGAGGTGTATATATATATATATCTACACGGTGTGTAACGTATGCAGATGGCGTTCGGCCGATAGCTTGGCGGTTACTTTTCTAAAAAGGAGTCCACGAGGTTGAGAAGATTTTTTGTTACTTATGTATGCGTTGTAGGGAGATTTGTAATAGGATAAGAGTCAGCCCTAAGGATTGGAGATGAGAATGTTTTACTGGATCTGGGGTACGAAGTACTAAATTTCAAGTTTGTTGAGAATTAGAAATGAATAATTTCAAAGCTTTCTTTCATATACATTGTCATCTGGGGTGTTGGTTTGAAATCTATTAGAAGACCCAGGTGGAAAAGATGTGTACCATTTGTATACAGTCACTGTATACAATCTGTATACAAAAATGATTGTACACAAATTGTATACAATTTGTATAAAATTTTTTGAAAAATTGAATTTTTTATTTTATTGTATGCAGTTTGTATACAATAAAATCTTTTGAAAAATTGAATTTTTTATTTCATTGTATACAATTTGTATACAGCAAAATAAAAATTGAATTTTTCAAAAATTTTTTTACAAATTGTATGCAATTTGTGTATAATCTTAATCATTTTTGTATACAAATTGTATACATCTTTTCCACCTGGGGAGATATACGTGATTTTTAAATCTTAAAACGCTCTTACATCATAAAGTATAATTTGAGGTATTAATGATTATTGATTACATGAAATTGTGCTTTACACAATAAGCGCACGATTTTCAAAACAAATTTCACATAACATTCTTTTGTATATACCACATACCAAAATAAGCGTTGTTTTATAACGTTCAATCGAGCTATATATTATCAAACCTCACCAAACATTCAACTGCCTTTCAGTACACACATAAACACACCAACTCTAAAACAAGACAATCGACATTCTCTCACACCCGAAATTTAGAGACACGCTCCATAAACAAAGTCAAGCACTCTGTAAGTACTCCGTAAAATATAAAGACACGCTCTTTTTGTTTCAAAAAATAAACGCGACGCAGCTACTAAATTTTACGAGTATATACATATATAGGTACTCGTCTGTGCGCGTATTTACGTTTACAACACACTCAAGAGAAAGATAGTTTCGGCGGTTCTCTCGAAACGATGGAAAATTTTCCGAGAGTTTCCGCCTTCGACTGGTGCGCACACGTGCGACTCGACTTTGAATTGTGCGCTGAAATTTTGATGAGTAAGCTGCGGCCCGCTCCGCGGCTTTGAAAAGGTTCTCGGAATGCTAGTCGGAATTTCCGAGCTTTGTAACAAGTTTCCATCGAGGCTTTCTTTTTAATCCAGTTGTGATTTCAGCACTGATGCTGTAAAATATTGAAAATTATTCATACGATTTTTGATAAATTTTTATTATAAGGCACGATCGCTTGATTCGCGTGTATAATCGGATGTAGGTACTCGAAATTGTGAGTTTTAAAATTCATCCTAAAAGCTGCTCGTGAATGTTTCCATAGCGTATTAAAAGCTCATAACGCACACGAGAGCCGTTAAAAAATTAATAAGCACGCCGTTTTACTCTCAAGTACCTACAGTCTTTTTTTTTCAAAAATTCATTAACGCAGAATTAATACCTCCTTTAATTTCATCCCCGTTTCACAATTCTATACCTACTCTCAACAAAATAGCTCACCCGCACACGAGAGAGAAAAAATGTGTATCGCGCACAAGAGTGACACTGCATCACAATGACCACAGAGACGTACTCGCGTATCCTCACCTACATGTAAATCCAGAGCACTGGTATACATAGCGTCAACAGCAGAAAAGGTCGAGTAGCTCGTCGTAAAAAGGTATAGTATAATACTTTTTACTTTCGCGAGGTGCTCCTTTGTATGTACGTCCGCGCGACTTTTCTACACAGGACGGGAGAAGAATGAGAGACAGAAGAAGGTGAGAGGAGGACTAATAGAGAAGCTTCTCAGCGAGGTCACACGCGTGGAGAGGCCAAGGTGGATTCTTTTATAATCTTTTTTTTTAATTCTAGAATCCCATAATTCGATTTTAATTGAGCTAAATATGTGCAGAGCGTCTATTTGTTTTAGCGAGATCGAAGCGAATGATTACGGTTTCTAGGGGCTATCTGCAGGCTGATCTCTGTTTGTCGGTAAATCGGTGAATGCGCTTGTACAGCTATATACTGTTTTACGGCATTTCTGTGTACAACAAACGGTTTGTTCGTAAACCGCGCTTTTGTGATTTGAATCTTTGCTATATTTTCTTCCTTCAAAGGACTATATAATCGAAGCTACTTTTTCTAAAATAATCATCATCTATTAAAAAGCCTCAGCATCCAACTTTATTAATTAAATTAAACAGTTAACCCATCTCACACGGCGCGAAATTCAAAAATTCAAACATCACCAATCTCACCCATTCCATATCGAACAAAAAACCCAACACCCCTAATAACGCACCCTCCCTATATCCCAATTCCGCGCAAACGCCCTGCAGCCCTAAAACGAGCGAAGCAAAACAAAGCGGGAGCGAAAAAAAAAAGCAGAACACAAAGGAAGACACGAGCAGAGAGCCGCGCGAAAATCGCGAGAGCGTACAATTCCAGCGCTATGCGGCAGAGAGCGCTCGATTTCTGCATTGCAGCAGTGCGCTCCGAATGTAGGACAGTTCTATGCGCTCGCGTTTAAAGGGAATTGCCATTTCGCGTATATGTATATATCTGGTGCAGCGAAGAGGATATTCTATATAGCGGGGAGCAGTTGTTCTTTTTCGGAGAGCAGCGCTTTAATTGCGATAGTAAAAAGCGGGCTTCAGTTTATATAGAAACT
The DNA here is from genome assembly GCA_900474305.1 of Cecidostiba fungosa. NCBI lineage: Eukaryota > Metazoa > Arthropoda > Insecta > Hymenoptera > Pteromalidae > Cecidostiba > Cecidostiba fungosa. The sequence goes on from UCOJ01000529.1 coordinate 32,724, forward strand.
GCTGGAATTTTTGCGAGAGGATGGATTTTATAAGCTGCGAGAGGATAGCCGGATTATTTTCATAATATGATATCCTGGATATATGCGAGCGTTGTTGTTCTGAAGAAGAAATATAGAACGTTTGTTTTTTTTTTCAAGCTCCACTTTCTGTATGTATAAAAATTGCGCGTATACTCGTCATAGAAGATTTTTCACTCGTCCAGCTCGCTTTTAAACAATGTAACTATACTATATACACGCCGAATGAAGAAAAGAGCGAGAAAGAGAGAAAACGGAAAAGTTATGTTAACTCAATGCGGTGCTGACACAGCCCTGGCACGCATTATGTCCCTCAAGCACGCACGCACGCGTGGAAACGCCCATACGCAACGTGTGGTGTACAGAGAAAAATTTATGCCGTGCAGCACAGAGCTTATACTCGCGAGCTGACTCTTAATCGATCTGCGCTTCATGCTAGAGCTTGATGAGCGATTACTGATGGACGACTATATACTATTATGGGTTTGTGTGTACCTGATGAGGTTGTGTGCTTCAATTCTGTGGAAATTGAGTTTCTGATGAAATTCAGGGGGCGTCGACCTTCGTATTATATATTCAATTATTACAATAAGTAATAATCAAATCTATCAAACTCAATCTCCATCAGTCAAAATTCGAAGCTTCACACAAAGCAAAAAGAAAAAAAGGTATATCCACCCACTACTATAACAGCAGCCCTCGTTTTCGAGATCGAGAAAGAGAAAAAGATGAATCATCATCTCTCTCGAGAGTAAAAAGAAAATATTATACGCTCCGCGGACGCGCATCCCTCTTACTTTTTATTATACGCCTCACTCTCCGCGCGCAGGCTTCCTCTTTTTGTTTCGAGCCCGATGTTTTATGCATTTCCGATGCATTTGCATCGGTCGGCAGAGTTTCATTATATATACCATGCAGCGCGTTGGAGAAAAGTTGGCAAGTGCTGGGATGAAAGAAATTTTTTTTTCCTCCTTCTTCTTTCGTTCCCCGCGAACTGCGGTATATATACTACTACTGGAAATTGCTTTCGTATATACTGCGGATTTGGTTTACATTTTAATGGGGTGCGTTCTCTATGTATATACAGTTTTCTTTATCTTCCTGTGCGCAACGGTTCGGAGATTATTGCGAGAATTTTTACAGCGAGTTCGAGTGATGCTGTGATTGTTGGAGTCTGCCTCTCTCTCTGGAGTGTAGGAACTTTCTATGGATTGTTTTAGTTTTCTTCTAGTTCGCCGCATTCCCAATTGTATTTCTTTTTGAGTTAAAGCATAATTAAAGATCGAGAGTGTAAGTTGAGCATAATAATTATTTTTACAACATATATCTATTTTAGTGCATAATATATATAACGTTCCAAAAGCTTGTCATTAGAGAAAGCCCCAAGAGATAAATCAAAAACCACACCGTCAAAACTAGGCCAGCCAATGCATCACACGGCCGCAAAAAGAAAATCTCCAACAAGGCTCGAGCCAACAAAAAAAAAGGCTAATCCTCCACGCCACTTTACACGTCCGCTGTCGCGGACTTGCATATGCATAATACCCGCTATCCTCAGCACTGTGCGCGATTTTCGCCTTATGCATTTTGCATACTACAGCCACGCGGTTCCCCGACACTGTCAATTTGTCACTCTCTCTCTCTCTTGCTGCGCCGCCCACTTCTGCATCAGGCGAACAGGTCAATCTGCTCACTCGCTCGCTTGATAGCGCAATATACATGTGTGTGTGTATGTGGGTGTGTACGAGTGGCCAGACCTAGTTACAGATATTGGATGTTTGAATAAACAGTTGCATTAGATTTTCGCTGGAGTCGAAAGTTGATGCAATCGCGATGATTGAGATCGATCTTTTACATTTTGTTACAGCTTTGAATTGATGTTATTTTATATGCAGCGATGAAAGCTGGATTGGTGTAGTTGTAATGATTCGCAATACTAATGTCTTGCTATATCTGGACGGTATCTACTTTCGTTTATCAATGTTCTTGTATGTATGTTATGCTTTATTTAGAATAATTCCAGAGAATCATTACGAGCGCGGAGTACAATTTCAGAAAATTTCACGAATCTAAAATAGAGCGAAAGCGCTGGCAATCTTTTTTCCGACTAAATTATTATACTGCATTAGACGAGTAAATCACCTACATCACACTTTCCCTCCACTTACACAGCAGCTCTACTCTACACTTTACGTTGTACAAACTGAACATTACAACGACGATGACAAGGAAAAAAAGATTGTAACACATCGTACAGAATTTTCCTCCTCTGCCATAGCCTCGTCTACGCATCGCAACATAGGAGAGAATTGAGACCATGACGCTCGTCTATACACCAGAAGCAGAGCACACATCAATTCATTTCAATTGGATGCAGCAGCAGCCTCTCCGCTATACGTATAATGCAGCGAATCGAGCGGGACCAGCGTTGCTGCTGCTGCTGTACGCGTAGGCCTTGTTCTTATTTTGGGCTTTTTGTGTGAGCCTCTGCTGCTGCTGGAGATGCGTCATGTGTTCCGCTGCTGTTGCTGCTGCCTTGCACAGGCTTCTATTTTCTACTCTTGTTGTTTTTCGCTCTCCGAGCTGGAGATCCGTTGATGCTGTTACGTGTTGCGAACGCTTTGTTTGTTACATAATGCGTATAATTTAGAATCCAATTCTTGCTTATAGTCTTATCATTTATTGTGTAATTTATGCTTGAATTTTCGGAATAGATGCAGTAACCGATAAACAAGATTATGCAAATCTATTTTCGATTGAGCGCGCACGATTTTCATTTTCATTAATTTCGACTTGCCCCCGATACCTAATTAAATTAAAAGCGGCATTCCTTCCACTCCGTATAATCTGCCGAGCCATTCGCCAGAAAATTCAATTTCCTCGCGCAGCTCGAAAAAGCACAAGCTGTCGGGAAAATTTCCCGTCGAAAGATCGAAACTCAGCAGCAGCAGCAGTAGTGCCAGAATTATCCTATAGCATACACATATACACACTCTCTCTCGAGTCGCTGAAGCCGAGCGAAAACTTTCGATCGCTACTCTCTCACCGCGTAGAGATTTCCTCGACGCTTTTCTCGTCGCTTGCGCAAGGCACACGCACGCAGTCGCATGGATAAATAATACGAAAATAACGCTTTCTCGTATGTGTACATACACGCGCTCGTGCGGGCTCTCGTCGCTCTGATGCCGCGTTGACCCTAAATATTTACGTTTTTCTTCTTTCCGACCTCATTCGTGCGCTCGTCTATTGCTCTTGCGCAAAGCCTTCGAGGAGAAGCTTTTACAGCGGGAGCGTGTGCGCCCGAATTTAGAACTCGTGGGAATTCGGACGACACGAGGTGATCGCAGCTATAGTGGCGGCATCTGATTCTGGAGCTGAAGAGCTCTGTTCTAGTGTCGGTAAATGTTGAATTGCTCTCGACGAATACCCGTCTATGATACAACCATTCGATTTACAAGACAGCTCGTTTGATAATTAAGATAATTTTAATACAAAAGTATTTCGACAATTTTTTTAGATCGAAGTACAAGATTGTATATTTGAGATATATAGTTTTTCAAAACGAAACTTAGTCGGTGCTAAAAATAATGTTTGTAATTGCGTAAATTTTCAAAAATACAATGTAACTGAGAAACGTATAGCGTAGATGACAGTTGATAACTTTAAAATAAAATTTAGTAGAGTATTATAGGAAACGGCAACGTCATGGTTTGATTAAGAACTACACAAACTTTAAATATGTATTATTTTTATTTCCTAAATTTACATACTCACTATACGATTTATACGTAACGTTCCACACATCTTTCGAGCTTACCTTAAGCTAATAACTATAAACGAGGTTAAAGTAACTGTTCGTAATTAGCTTCTTTTTTTAATTATTTACAGGTGTATGATAAACGTTCGGCAATTTATACAATCATAAAAGTGACTTCTTCATCAATCACGTTCACACCATGTATTATTCATTCGACATTCAATGTTTTGTTGTCTTCTTCGGTGCGATGTCACATTCGATAGTCTCTTCGATAATCTTTCACAAACGGGTTTGTATTCATTGGCTTTATCAAGAAAAATTAGAAATGGCGAATACAAACTCGATCATGGGGGTAAAAATATATGTAAAATAAAAGTTCGCAGCTTGTCATAATGCTTGTGAAAGAGACAATATCAGTGTTGGTTACTGTGTTAGAAAAATCAAAGAAAATTATTTTTTTTACCGACGACCCCCCACAAAGAATCTACCTATTCATCAATGTGTCATCAAATAAATAGCATTTCATTTCATGCACATAGTCATACCGAAAAGAACTATATACCATTTAAATGTTTCAAAGGTTTCTCTCAAAGACGTCAGCTCGTCGATTGTCGAAACGAGTGCCTTAAAACCCTTAAACGAGTTTCGTTGGAACATCAACAAAATAAGCGAACAATTAAACTCGCTCAACTAGCAAAGTCTTTCTCGTAGTCGATAGTAAGTTGAAAAGCGATGGCGAGCTCGCCAACCCCGCTTTTTTGTTTATTTTGTAAATGCTAGAGGTTCACGAGAAATAAACTCCCCTTTTCATTTTTCTGTTTGCAGCTAATACAGAGAAAAAATTGTACGAGCTCTGGAGATCGAATGGCTACCAGTGCCAACTTGCATTTTTTATCATTGTTTTTTTTTCTTTAATGCTTTTTAGCGTGGAAATTATGAAATCGTCGTCTCATTCTGGTTGTCCGCTTTGTCGATGGCGGCTATGTGATCAGGTTTCTCTCCCCGCACGTAACGCTCCCACATCTTCTTGTAGAGCATTTCCATTCCAGCAGCATACATTTTACAGTTAAATAGTGGACTATTTGATCGTGCCTCCCAGACCTTTGCGCGTATAGCTTTCAAGCTGAAAGAATAAGTTGTGATAAGTATTCGTGAACTTTAAAGCTATTAGTACAAGTTCAATCATCAAATTTGCAACTGAATTTTTCAAATGACAACCGTTTAGTTTTTACTCGACTAACTTAAACATTTTGTTTCGGTTCTATTTAATTCTGTCTAATAGAATCAAAGAGGAATACGCAGAGTACCTAAAGTCGGTATTGCAGGCACCGTTGAAAAGTTACACGTTTACCGAAAGTTAATAAATTGCTGTAAAATATTTTCGAACAAAATTCGAAAAATACTTTTGATAGATACTTACAATTCTCTGTCTGTTCCTAGCCTGACGGCGATATCTTGATATTCTTGCCTCGTGCGTGCCACTAATTCTGGGCAGCCGAGTGTGTTCAATTGACTGGCAGCTACTCTTGAGGCTAGTGTTTCGCCAGGCAGCGTGACCACGGGCGTTCCCGTCCATAGCACGTCCATGCTAGTTGTGTGTCCATTGCACAGTGGCGTGTCAAGGCAGACATCGGCCAGTTGGCCACGACGCACGTGCTCTTCTTTAGCTGCGACGTTGCTGAATAGGATACGTCCGGGAGTCAGGCCAAGTTGCTGTGCTGTTGCTTGTAGGTTTTGTTCGCCAACGGCGGGGAAACGCAGCAGCCAGAGAACGCTGTTCGGCACATTTTTCAGAATCTAGAATAGTATAGAGTATGGTTTTAAAAAATGATCAAAAGTTAAGGCCGAAATATTTATTTAGCTATAGAAAATCAAAGTTATATTTTACTTACATATGCCCACATGTGAAGTGTGAGAGGATCAATCTTGTACAATTGGTTGAAATTGCAGTAAACAACCGCATCCTCAGGCAGACCGTATTGTTGTCTCGTTGTAATAACAATGTTCTGTGGCACTTCTTCGCCGGTAGCAGTTTTGTTATTAACTTGCGTAGTGGCCATGCCATTTTGAACTACAACACCGTTAACCGACATCTCGCACTGACCGCTAGCAATCATCGTCTCGATGGGTGTGGTTGTCGGTAACTCGGCAACTTTCATCGAGATCTCAACTGCTTTGCTCTTAGACTGACCCTCTGGTACGATGACTTCTTTGATCTCCTTGATGAGGGTATTCTCGATCATGGGAGAGAGATCTGTGGCGTTGATGACTGCTACATTGTCTGCTAGTTTGTTACCCTTGTTGAGCTTGTCGGTCAAGATAAGGCGCTCTTTCAGATGAGGGAACATTTGTCTGCAAAATGAATACAAAAGTAAATAACATTGTTTATATATAAAAAAGATGATCTATTTTGTATCATATTATCAAGAATACACTATACTTTGAATAAAATAATTCAAAAAGAAGTTTACCTGTGATCTCCAATAAAGTAAGTGTGCGGCATGTAGGCGAGTTTCTCGCTGTACTGACTGGCAAGTTCAAGAGGCGAAGTGACCTCATCTGTGATCAAATAATCCATGAAGCTAGCTCCTGAGGTTCCGGGGTATCCAAGCCACATAACTTGTATGGGCGCTGGTCTCAAGGCGAAGATTTCATTTCTCGCGCCTTTGGTGTATCCGTTCATGTTAACCAAAATGTGAATTCCATCAGAATTGATGCGATCAGCAGCTTTGCCGTTGCAGGGCACCTGCGACAGATCGACGAAGTGCTCAGACTCGCGAGCAATCTTGCCGCGGAAAGTCGTGCCGTCGTCTGAGCTCAAGGCATAGCAGAAAATCTCGACGTTGTTGCGCTCGTGCAGTCCTGGGATTGATTGCATCAAATGTGATGTCGGATGATTACCGAAATCTGATGATACATAGCCAATTTTCAGGCGCATTCCTGCCTCTCGTGGATACTTGAAGGGCTGTTTGTGCAGTACATGGATCTGAAAAAAAATAAGTCGATGAGTAAATGATGTTTATATTTTCTAAAAGAAAAACAACGCTTAAATTTTTAAAATATTGAACGGCATATGAAATAAAGTATTTCATAGTATTTTTATATTCGAAATGTGTTTTAATATCAAGCCATTTCAAATAAGCGATCAATTCAGGCGTCTTTTATGATACCACTATAAATTTTTATCAAAAAATTAAATTGCACTATCATTAAATCATCTAATATAACAATTTTTCATAACATTTTGTGCTCTAGTGATCGTGGTCCTTATATTTGCAATAAAATTCTTCACATTCTTTATAAGATATACTATAAAAAGTTACGACAATATTAAAGTATAAAAGCATATAGAATGAAGCTTGCATAATGTTAAGTATTATACTGCATTATTACCGTATATAAAATGCAAAATACGAAAATGAAGTCCACTCACATGTTTTTATTAAAGTAATAAATATTTAGACTACTAAATGTCAATATAAACATGTTAAATTTTGTAAAATCGTCTCCTAATTTTTCATTTATTAATTAGTAATGTGAAACGACTACTCATAAAATTGTTATCGTTATTTTCTTTAAAAAATCGATAAGTTTATATATCTAGGATTGCGGTATTTTTGTTCGTGACTGAGCACGAACGCGCACGTAAAATTGTAATTTTGATGCTGCGAGCGGTGTACCGTCCATTACAGTATACTATATCATGATTAATGACAGTCCGGTCGTTTCGGAGTGCAATTGCTCTATTGCGTATCCTTCACCTCTTCACCATGATTGGTGAGGCAGCTGGTTTCTGATTCCGCTTATGGTTATAAACGACATTCGAGAAATATATATGTGACAACCTATTTTCACTATATTTACAAGTTGCATTTAAACTTTATCAAATCATGAGTTCAACAGAATCATTCTATCTATTACTTGTAGAATTGATAACAAAGAAGAATACTTTTGACACTATTTATAAACCCCCAAAATAAAGTTTCATCAAATAACCTTTTCAATGCACAGATTAGCGTGTCTCGCAGCGATGGCCTTCCTGAAGTCGTGCGACAGTGGATACAGCATGGAATGATGGGGATGCACGCTGGGCAGTCTGTTCTTGTCCAACTGTTCAGCGACGATCGACACCAGCTTCTTCATTCTGGCCTCGTAGTCTGTCCAGTCACATACGATCTGCAGGCAGTGAGCCAGATTGCAGTAGGCGTCCGGGAAATCGGGCTTCAGCTTCAGCGCTGTCCTGTAGCTCTGAATGGCCTCGGGGATGTTGCCCGAGTCCTTGTGTATGCTAGCAAGATTTGAGTGGGCGTCGGCAAAGGCCGGATTGATCTGAATGGCCCGGGTGTAGCACTGAAGTGCACCCTGCACGTCTTGCATCTCCTTGAGGGTGTTGCCCATGTTTGAATAAGCATCAGCGAATGTCGGCTGGATGCGGATGGCTTCCTTGTAGTGCATCAGGGCTTCATTGAGTTTACCCTGTTGTTGGAGGACGGAGGCCAGATTGCTGTGGGCTGCTGCGAACTCAGGGAAGACCTCGAGAGCCTTCAGGTACAGACGCGTCGCCTCCTCGATGTAACCCTGCTCGCGCTTTATGTTGGCCTGAAGAAGAGAGTGACGAATTAGTTATGGGTTTTCGCTGAAATCTGAGTGGTATCGTGTAATCTTATACGAAACGAGTAACACTTTTTGAATAAGTGTAGAATTCATGTGTAATAATTAACATAAATCAATTATGTTGGCAGTTATTTTATAGCCTGTCCATCAATTTAAACGATAAACTATTTTGATCGTCACATGCTTCATTAAATATTGGAACATTATATTTTTGTTTTATGAATAACTGGCTTTAAACGAGAAATTATTTAATACAAACATAATTCAACAGAACTTTTTGAACTAAAAAACTTAATACACGTAACAAATCGTTATTTCAAATAATCTTTCAAGACTACAAAGTCAAACCTTAATCAGACCACTCTGAATAAAATCACTCGACAACAACATCCAATTTGTCGAGGACGTGCTTTTACCTCGAATAGTTCAATCGTCCAAAATAATCACACTCGAATAAAAGTGTGCACAAAAGTCAAAGAACCAACAAATTGCCAACTTAGCAATTAAAAAACCGAAAAATATTCTTTATCAAATACAACGAATTTAAAACAAGTACGTCCTTCGTCGCTTATATGCAAATTATACCACCCGTCGTAAACAGACGCCTAATCTATATACACACATATATATATACACAACGAGATGACCAGTTGATCGTACCAGATTGTTGAGGGAGTCAGCGTGCGTCGGGCAAAGGCGGAGTGCCGTGTTGTAGCACTCCTCGGCCTCGGCCACCTGACCCTTTTCCTTGAGCGCGTTCGCCAGATTGCAGTAGGCATCTGGGAAATTCGGCTGTAGCTCGATCGCGCGACGGTATGTGTCGATCGCCAAATCGATGAGCCTGCAAATATGCCAATTGTTAGTGTTATGCTCCTCGTATGTTAGGTGTATGCTTCGAGAGTCTTAGTAATGCGGTAGGCAGTGCGTTTGCCGTCGTGATAATGATGCATGATGGGATTCTCGATTTACGTAAATCGATCACTCATTGTTTCAATCGAGATAAGTTATTCAAGGATTTGATATTACCATATGTTTAAATAATGTTTAATTAAATTGAGCTACGCGTTCAAAAAGTACATTCCGTGTGTCATAAAATCATTTAACAGGCTTAATTAATTACATTTCAATCTCCACGTCACGTAGGGCGCATTACAAAATGAAATGAAAAAAAAAATCATTACAGTCACGCTCCGACAGTCCAATAAAACCTGTGGACGTAAGTGCATCGCGTTGCATAGCATTTGAAATAATGAAGAAAAATATACGCGTAAGCAGACCACTTTATTTTCATTCTCACGATTACACGTCCGAGTTACGGAAAAATATACAAACGCTTGCGTGGGCTTTAAAAAAAAAGTCCGGCATTCAACGCCTCGGTCTTCCGGCTCAAAGATAACAAAAAGAGGAAAAATGTGTATAAAGATATATAAAAGAAAATCGAAACAAAACTCTTACCCTTGCTCGTAGTAGACGCAGGCCAAGTTTCCGTGGACGACTGCATTGTTGGGGCTGAGATTCAGAGCACGGAGATAAGCAGCGACAGCTCTGTAATAACAATAAAAAGAGAGCGTTGGTGTTAAATATTCATTAGTGACAATTTAGTACTGGAGACGTGAGTGATGCGGAGAGGAAAAATTCCCTTGTGCATTATTGACGCTGTAATCCAGAGATGATAAAGTTCGTAATTATGCATATATTTTTTTTTTGTTTGAGAAAATTTTCCGTACCATCAGGTATCATTAATGAGAAGTTTCTTTCTCTACGATGGTTTTATGATTTTTTGCTGTTGCAAAAAATACGCAGTTTACAAAGCTTTATTGATCAAAGCAGCCTTTTTGCTACTTTCAACTTATCTACTGGCCCACGTAGTAACTTTTAATTACATGGAAGATGAAAATCGATATTTTATTACATTGTGGGGGGAGAGGTTACAATAGAGCCCGCGAATAAATCGTCTATTCAGGAAGTTAGAAGAACTTTATTGGTCTTTCTATAGAGTCAACGAAAAATCGATAAAATCTAGCGTTACAAGATTTTATAGTCATTTTGCAATTATGTTAACGCTTCAATATTTTGTTTTCATAAATATATTTCAATTTCCACGTGAAGCATACAGATAAGCACAAAAGCTTCCGGACGTGTCTCCGGATGTTTGAGATGCTGCAGTATACTGATCAAGTCACACCTTCTTTGATCCGATCCTGCTATACAATTTCAAACATCCTATAGGTGTATTGCGCCAGGATGTGTACGTTATATAGACGTAGAAATATTTTACTAGAAGTAATGCTACCTTTTGCCTTGGAAATCGTCATGGTCGACAAGGACCCAGGGGAAAGTGCTTGAGCAAATGCAAATGTCAAAAGTGAAGGAAAATATTCAGCCGGTGAAGCGACATTTACCTTCCATTGAAATTCACGTGGAAATAATTTATGATAATAATCATAGAAAGTAGTACAGTCACGATATGGTCAGGCTCTTTCATATTTACTGAGTTTCTTTCCCATCAATTCATATCTTATTGGTTTTTATAAGTTAAAGTATAACAAAAAGCCCTTTGTATATCTTATACGATCCAACAAAAATAACAAAGCGAAGATTTTGCCGAAAATAAAAGCTCTAAAAAGTCAAGTCTGTCCTATACCGTGACAAACATACAAGTGCCAGCGTAAAAAGAAGCGAAACGAAAAAGGCAACGCGAAGTAAAGAAAAACGAAAGAAACGCTACTGAATCGCGTTCGATCGGTCCCGAGTAAAACGAGCAAAAATAAAGATACGAGAAAGAAGAAGGAAACACAATCCCAGCGCTGCGGCAACGGATAAACGCGCTGTATATAATGAGCATCCTTTGGGAAAAAAGTGAGCATTTGAGGTTGCTCTTCCTAATGATCGTCGTATACTATCAACTGGATAATCATTATATCGACGTTATCCGACCGGATACCGATTGCTCCGAATAAGGTTACATCTCCAATTTCCCCTCTACTTAAAAAAAATAGATCCTTTAAAAATTCTCAAGCTGTATAAAAAACTTGAAATATACCAAAGTTTAAATTTGGTTTTCCAAACTCCAGAGAGAAACTGTGTCACTGAAGCAAAAAAAAAAAAACAACCAAAGTGACCAACTCCATCATCCTTCTACCTCTTAATCCAGGATTTGATCCAAGCGATGCATCCAGCGGGTGGCTGTCTGGTGATCGTACTCTCGAGCTGAAGTCGCAAAGTCGGAGCTAGGCTCGTCGAGGGCGAGATCACCGTGTACACGATGACGCACTGGTACTCCATCCCTCCATCGCTGAAACGCGCCTCTCGATTCTTGTTTTTTTTTTCTTCTCTCTTTTTCGGTTGAACTAGCTTCCACTGAGGGAATTATTTAGACACAGTCAGAGGGGATAGGATTATGCATGAGTTCGCGCGTGCAAAAGACGCTTTTTGGCAGATGCAGCGGTTTCTGTTGCTGCTCTTTTTTTTAGCGGTTTTATTCTGCAGATATGCGCTAGTGGCTTAATGAGATTCGCCGCGAATTCGAGAAACGAGCTTTTTTTTAGATTTGTGCAACGACGAACCTAAATAAATATTTGAAAAGACAGAAATTACATGTTATTCGAGCTTTTATAAATGAAAACATAGCCTGCACGCGTTCTCAAAGTAAGTTATAAAAGAAAGTTAGATTAACTGTGGTAGATAAGAAAAATCGTTGAAAAAAAAGTGGCCGACGACTTAATGGATCGATAATTATTACGCTGTGTAGAAAAGTGACCCATTTTTCTTTCGACGTTACATTTAATTTCCGTACATTTTTGACCATTTCATTTCCCGCGTCCTTCACTACATAGTAGTCTGAGCTTAATGGGAGCTAATCGTGTTTTGAATAATTAAATTAGCCGGAACAACGAAATTTCCTGACGCACATAGAGTCATTATTCAAAACGACTTTCGCGAGCTTTCATAAAAATGGAATATAGTCAGGGAAGGAAACGTCTTTTACACGCGTGTGCTGCAGTCTGAAATATCACTCGGTGATTATTTCGATTGTTCTTCTTACCTAAAAACTTTTTCTAGTAGTTGTGTATGATTTTCTTCTACTATACAGTCTACAGACTTTTATCTTCGAATCGAAATCAAGATTCTGTTCCACTAGAGCCTCTCTTTGAACGATGAAAAATTGTAATAGTAAAAAAATTCTTCTTCTACAGCCTCGTCGTGGTCGTTTACGTATATAAAAAAATAAGTACAAAACGTGTTTGGTCTACGAACATCTATAGACGAGATCGAGTAGTTGTACGTCAAATTATCTCTTCGTCGCTCCTGAGGTAACGAACTTCTTTAAATCGATCAGTCTCTTCGTTACGATAGTCCTCTTCGCTCCTCGCGCTTTCTTTTTTCCCCAAAGATACTATGCACGTATCTTCTCTCAGAACCTGCACTCTCTTGGTCCGAGAATAAGAGGCTAAAAGGTTTTCGGCGTTGCGTGCAGAAACGAAATTTCGTCCTGCTTCCGGATTCTATTCCTCGCTGCTAGTCGCTTTTTTCCTTCTCCGAGTGAAAAAGAAACGCCTTTTTTGAAATGGAAAAAACTTCCTTCTTCAAAGGGAAAGAAGCTCACTTTCTCTCTCCCTTTGTCAGCTGCTCGTTTTATATTTTCATTTCCTGCAGTCTTTTTTCCCAACGGATCCTCTTACGAGAGCTTTTTATTACAAGACTCCTGGCATACCGCGTGGAAAATCAAATCACGTCGAAAATTCTTATTCTTCTTCTTCTTGGAGGCAGTGGCGGCTTCCGGTCGAGTAGGAAACGTCGGGGCTGTTTACTCGTTGAGCTTTTGCTTCCCTCTGCAAGTAGTACAAAGAGTTCGATTTTCGTGACGAACGAGACTTGACGCGACGACGATATTTTTCGATTGTTGGAGTTTGGAACACGACGCTGAAGAGAAGTGTCGTTGATGGCGCTGAATTTGAAGTGGATGTCGATGAAAAAATGGGATTTTATATCCGAGCTTTTCACGTCGTTAGGCAATCGTGCCTTCTTTTTCGTTCATTTTCTGCGATATCTGGTGGAAAATATTATTTATTTTGTTCGTATCGAGATTACTTTCAACAGTAATTGTTTAAATAAAAGTCTATCACTGTCAGAGACAACAGTCTGATAAAAGACTCGAACCTGTCACACATACTCCCGATCCAATATGATAAAAATCTCGAAAAATCAATCATCCATGCTCGTCAATAACGCTGAGATTACCGGAAAAATCGAGCGTTCGAAACGAGGCGGAAGAGGCACGAGATACAGTATAGCAACGAGTGGCTCTAAAGAGGAACGAAATATACGAAATTGATATCCGGCTATATAGCTGCCCCCAGGCGGATGCATCGGTGCGTGCATCGAGATTAGAATTTGCGAGGACGAGGTTTTATGTAGCAGAGCGTAAAGGAGAAACATTTGATATTGGCCAGAGCCAGAGGTGCCAATATACGTTTTATATATATATTTTTCAAGTGCTATCTCTCGATGACGATTGGCCCGATTTATTTTATGATTGAGGCTGATATACGATAGAAATTGCGTTTGCTTAAGCTTCTGAGGTTTTATTGAATCGAGTGAATTATCGATGACGACTGATGACGGGCGAGGAATTCAGTTCGATTGAATTGCGGGTTATATGTGGTTTACTCGGCTTTTTGATCAATTTTAGATTTTTCCATTAAAGCTTCTGCTAATTACTTTTTCAACTTTAAAAATGAACTTTTAAGTTCTTTACTAATACCTGAATTGAAAAAGTCTGCAGCATATCGAGCGACGTGCAAAATTTAAACAATCTTTTTTCTGAGAAAATTTAATTTCGCTCATCTGTAAAACCGCGGCATCAAAAATTCTCCCGCAAAATGACAAACTTTGTAATTCCAAGCGCACACACACCCTCCGGCAAGACTTATTTTAATCTCAAGCCCAACAAAAAGCCAATTCCACGCTTCAATAGGGTCGCTAATTCAAAGCCCCTCTTGAAAAGGCCACCAAAAACAGCACACAACTAATTATTCATTCGCAAACATACTCCTTCATTTCCTCTCAAAACTCCATACAAACACACACAAACTGACAACATATTACCATCGCATTTTGAATCTCCCCTCGACCGCAGACGACTTTAACGTAAATTACGCGCGACCACACCATCAGCTCGATGAATTTTCATTCGAAAATTAAAGCGAGAATCAAGCCGTTACACGATACGACGAATAAATGTATAAATCAGACTTAAAACGCGCGGCGTAAAATTGGACTTCGTTAGAGTGTGCAAATTGCCGACGAGCCGATTTTTCCCTGCTCAAGAGGAAAAACAAACGGGGACGTTTCTCCGCAGTCGTCCTTCCCCCCATTTATCTCGAGAAAGAGAGAGAGCGTCGGTGTTTGCGTTCGGAAGTCCGGAGGATGTTTTTCCGAGGTGGTCGTAATTAAAGTCGGAAAAATTCGATAAGTGTCAAAACAGCTCCTGAGAGTTATCGGGGAGTAGTCTGCGCGCGTTGAAAGTTTTCGGCGGCCTGCAGTGTGTGATAACGCCGAGAACTTGTTTCATTCGTTTTCTTTGTTGGATGGATCGTGGGAGGATTTTCAATCGAATGGCTTATACCGTTTGAGATGTTTTTATTGTTTTGTTATGGAAGACTTGTATAGGTGAAAGTTATTTGAAAAATTCAGTAATGTAAAAAAGAAGTTAATAAAGGACGGCTACGTGCATTATCGTGTTATTTACTGCACATTATGCATGTCCATTAAATTTTCCTTTGTGATCTCGCATGAATAAGTAATAATGAATAGAGCTTTGTTATACGACCACGATTACTAGTTGTGCCTATCCATTTTGCTAATGTATAAAGAAACCTGCTACCAATGTCACTTTTATACAGGGTTATAGTTATAGAAAGAAACTTTTATTCAAACAAAAGAATTATCCACATAAATGTTAAAATTTCACATTACACAGCGAAAGCTGCATGTTATACGTGAAATTTGGAGCGACTGAAGAAGCATCGTGTATATATCGTACATATAAGCGGAGTATATCGTCGTGCAAGAGTTACCTGAGTAAATGCACCATAAAGCAGACAGGAGTAGCGCACACGGAACGTAAAACAGCCGCGCAAACTTGCACTTTTGATAAGCGTCAATATGTATACTCTCTTTCTCTCTCGTAACGCGATAAAAGCTGCAGCCGTAGTTCACAATTCAGCGTAGGTAAAACGACCTGTTTATATTCTCTTCTAAAACGAACAAAAGGAAACACTGTATACCACCTCAATTTCTCAGCAATCTTGAAGGTGACAAAAAAATGAATTAGAAAACTCGTATACAATAAGGAAGCCCGAAACAATTTCATTTGGAGAAAACCGCATCAATTAAAACTTCTTTAAATCCTCGCCTCTCCTCGGAAATCAATTTTTCGTCTGTATATACCTATATAACCTACGAGAAAAAGAGCCGGACCTTAATTTTCCAAGAAAGTCAGTCGTCGAAAAACTAAAGAAAATCCCAGCAGCAGCTCTATCTAATATATATACCACCGAAACTTTCTCTCCGCGAAAAAGTACCGACGGAGTTTCGCCGCGCACTTTTAAACGTTATGAAGCAAACTTCCCGCCAACTTTTTTTTTCTTTCTCTCCCACGCTATACCTACTGCAGACTTGTTCTCGATAACGTATCAGCCTATATATATATGTGTGTGTTACATATCGTCGAAGACGACGAGAATCTAGTGTAGAAAAGACGAGAGTTGGGTACAGTTTATATATCGTAAAAGTAGTGCGCACGCGAAAAAAGCTCAATCGCGTGTTTTTCAAAACTGGTCGGATGGATGGGCTGTTTACACAAAGGAAGATTCGAGGTTATGTTTGCTCGGGAGCTTTAATTCGAAGAATAGTGACACCGCGGCATTGAAATTTAAATTGTTGATTAACACCGGTGGTAGCTGGACGTATAAAAGTGCGAGCAGCTTTTATTACCGTCTATTATAATCGATTATTTACGGCGTACAATTTTATGTAGTTCCTAAAAGGAATAAATAAGTAATGATGCATTGACCTACTTAATAATAACTAAGCCTCTAGATGCGTGGTTAGATTATAACCACAGACACACAACATGCGTTCGCTTAACTGAACAAACAAAGAAAAGCGATTATTCAAATGTTAATAGTCCGAGAGTTATAATATCCAACTCCAACAATCGAGAAATTCGTCGTCCTCGTCGGCAAAAGTTTTCGTGGGTATCCCATTGCGAATAATATCACATGCTTTCATCAGAATCCAGCTTCGATCCTGCACCCAGCATAGAACCACCTGGAAACTGGGCTAAATGCATCAGTCAATGAACACTTAAGATCCATTGTATACTCGCTGCACACCAGTCACGTGACGTTTTTATTTACTCGATCATTCACTTGTCACAATCTTCACACTAGGACGAAAACTTTTGCCACTTAATCATCGTACAAAAACAATAAAAAAAACCCACACTTGTCGTATCGCGTATAAGCATCCCTCGAAGCGATCGCCAAGCCCAGCTCGTAAAGCAACGAAAGTAAAGCGAGATCAAAGAGAAAAAAAAGGATAAAAAGAAGAAGAAGAACAAGGAAGAAGAAACAGGAATATAGGAAAGAGAAGAAGAAGAAGAGTGACTAGGACGTGTGGCGCACGCCAGACTACGAGCTAAACTACTGGTCGAAGCGCGCGGGAGCGGCACCAGCAGCAGCAGAGCAGTTAGCTCGCGGGACAGAGAGAGAATATAGAGCGCTGCTTCTGCGGCAGCGACCGGCTACTACGTCGACTACTACTACGACGACTACGGGGATGGTGTATAGGTATATAGAGAGAGAGAGAAGAACCGGCGGGGGCTGCGCCGCCGAGGATGACGACGGTTGCTAGGCGATTCCCGCCGCGATGCGTCGCAACTGCTGCGCAAAGGATCAGAGAGCTTTTTTTTGAGCTTTTTGTTGTCGTGCTTGCGATGCTTGCATTGTTTGGTGCTGAAAGAGAGCTTTGGGAATTGGATGGTTCTTTTGGGGGAGAGTCTGGTTTTTAATTGAATTTTTGGTTTAATTTTCAAAGGGAATATATGTGTGTGTGTAAGCTTTTGTAAGTACAATGGTACTATTTAGCTTTGAAGATAAATTTAATTTAATCGCTAATTACACGTTGATTAAAAGTTTGAAATATATTCGGCGCATTGCAAAGAGCTTTTTTGAATAGCTTTTTTTATTCACCACGAGCCTGGAAAATTACGTTTACTTGAAAAGCTTGTTTTACAAGAGGTACACGCATCAGTAACTCAGATAAATTGTGATTATTCATCTGATAAATTTTAAATATAAGTGCGTTGAGTATGTAAGTTATTAAAGCTTGATTAATCATCCAGTCGAAATTCACCACAAGAACGGCAACAATGAGCTCAAAGTAAACACAACTTTCCAGCATAATTTTACCTGCACAACAGCGTATAAGAGACAATGAACAATCTGACCCACATTTCCCTCTTCAGGGAAAAAGAACCGTAAAAAAAGCATGTCCAACGCAAGGTCTCTCGACGACGCATCACATCGTCAGCGTTAAAAAGCAAAGCGAGATGTCATTCCGAGTGTCGATGCTGAGAGACATCAGACTGAGGGCATTGTGTTGAAGCTCCACTTTCCCACGTGATGAAACATAGACTAGTGGTCGAGGCTCTACTACTGCACTCGTGTAATCGCGCGAAAATCATCGACGAGCATCAGAGAGCTATTTGCTGTCTCTCATCCTACTTGACGAGCGATTGCTTTCTCTATACATAAGTCAAAGCGAGAAAATAGCTTTCCATTTATTATAACGATACGCCGTGAAAAAAGAAGCTATATTTTTAGCCGTATTCGCGTATATAAAATAATAGAGTTAAATTTTTTTTTTTTCAACTTGATGAGTATAACGAATTACAAGCGAACGATGTCAGGGTGAATTTGTTCCCTCGAAACGCGTAATTGCCTCTATCGGACGTTGAAATATGAGGGCCGCTGAGAAAATCATCATGATACTCTCGCTCGCAAGCTCGCTGATCGAGATGCGGAAATTCGCTTCGACTGTTTATACCATATCGAGAGATAGTAGTGCATCATACCGTATATATCATGTGAGTGTTCGAGACTACTCCATTTTCATTCGAGCGTAAAAATAATGGCTCATCTGTCATGTGGAGGACACTCGACATATGGGCAAAAGTTTCACTGCTGATGCCGAATGGTTGTTTGAAGATAACTCAAGTCGACAGTCGATTAATTTATACACGCCTGATTGATTGATACGAGTCTATATATATTGTGAATTTCCCGCTATACGGAAGTTTGAAACACGCACGCAATTAGTATACACGTGGTATAATTAATTTCCGACGTCTACGTAACTTCATATTATTAAAGCTCGAATATGACGATACAGGCGAAATGCGGTGTAGGCTAATGTATCAATTTGGTGTATAATGATTGGCTTATTTCCAGATCGATTTTTCGTATGGACAAATAATATCGAGTTTACGAGATATGCCGAGAGAATAATAGCGCCTGCGATAATAATAAATACCGTATGCGTGTGTTCGTTTATGGAAAACAATAAAGCCACGAGGAATTTATTTGCGCGGCCGATGTGTGTGTCCTGTTTATTCGCGAATATTTACAGTCCAATATTTCGAGTTGTTTCAATTCCGCTCGATAAAATACCTATCTACCATTTCGCATTATATGCGCGCGAAAATAAAACGTTGTAGTCTTTTTTATTTTTTGAAAAAACAAACAAATAAACAAATCTTTTGAAGCGTAAAAGTCAAATTCCATCAATATACAACCTTATATCGCAATCTCGGCTTTTTTTACAATTATCGAAATCTTATCGCGATCGTAACCATTGTGGGGTAGAAACGACCCGCGACGAGCTTCTGAGAGGGAGAGAGAGAGAATGAACGGAGCGTAGGAACGTTACCGGAAATTGCGCGGAAGGCGAATGAATGGGCTTGTTTCAGGTCGATTTGAAGCGAAAATCAGCATTCAAACGGCTCAACTTCGCGCGCATTAAACATGCATGTATATATATAAGTTCCTTTCTTTTGCTCTTTTTCTCCGCCTCACTGCTCTCACTTTAAAAACTCTGTGGCTTGAAAATCCGTCTGTTTTGATGATGCCGCGATAGCTTTATTTGAATTTAAATTTTCTAAAAATACTTTCTCGACTCGTACATAATTCATTTTAAAAATATATAATAATTCACGAAATGATTATACTTATATCTAAATGAAAATCGACCATTTCAAAATCGCAAAAATCAGAGCTCGAAAAAGTTACACAGCTGCGAGGATCCGCAGCCTTTGTTCGGTTTTGTTCCCCTTGCGCAGCGCCTCCGTGATAAACGAGCTTGATTAACGCGGGGGCGAGAAATTCACTTGGTTGATTTCCGCAGTTCTATTCTCTCTTCTCTCCTTCTACGCCTCGAGAATTTTTATACGTATAGGTATATATAAAAATCGAGTGTCGAGGGATTATATCTCGAAAAGGCTATATTCTCGAGGGAGCGACAGCTTAACGAGTAGTCTTTTAATTTTTAATTGCAGCTGGAGTAGAGGATGTAATTGAAAAGGAGAGAGAGGAGAGAATTTTCGGAGTAGTTTTCACCGGCAAACTTGCGCTGCTCTTCTTGATGAGACTTTTTTCATTCGACGCAGGGACGAGACGTTCTCAAGGATATTGCCGTGTCGTGAAGTCAGGTTTTTATTAGAGGAATCCGGAGATTAATAATGGTCGTCCCTGGCTACATTCTAATGTGCGCAGCTTTTTTTTGGAGCTTTCGCTTTTTAATTTAGCTTTAAATACGGCTTTTAATTACACATGGCGAGTGGGTTTTCAGCGAAAAGCTAGCTTATAATTAAAAACGAAAAATCTCTCGAAAGAAAATAACACAGAAGCTTAATTGCCCGCCTCTTTTTTTCGTATTCACGCTAAATTCGTTTCACACCCTCGCGGCAATTCAACGTCCTTGAGAAAAAAGCGCTAATTGCCGCAGAGCGCATCCTCGATATACATCTCTGAATGTATATGAAATAAGCTTGTGGCGAAAGTAAAATAAACTCGCGTTGCATCAATGTTGGAATAATGAGGGACAAGTAAAAACAAAAAGGAACCGAGAGTTTAATTTACCGAGTATAGTCTTCTGTATCCTCGATAATGCAGGAGAGTTTTTTTGAAAAATTCAAGTAAAACGAGGAATGCATAATATATTTCCGGAGCGCGTGTGTGTGTTAAATTATTCAACAACGCTGATAAGACGCTCGCGGTGCAAAATGAAACGTAAACGCTTTCAGCGGCTATATAGATGGGGTGGGAGGATTAGCTTGTTAAACACGAACGCGCGACGTTTTATATAGGCGCGATAGCGAATCTCGCGGTTGATGACGCCGACACACTTTGTATTTTGCGACCTTGACAGATTACGATCACGTATTTGTGCGTTCGTGAAAAATAGTCGATTTTATATAATTAATTACTATGCGCTAAAGCCTATCGTTGCTAATCAAAGGAAGGGGAAGACCATTACAAAACGGTTTTGTTTTACGACTACGATTCCGTATATACTCTTACACCGTCAGGCGTATATGGGAGAATATAATGCTGGGTTCGAGTGAAAACATGTCCGGGTGACAAATGAGTTTTAATTTTCAAGGAGCTGTGCCACGTGACAGTAATCCGTTATAGGTATATATACATATACTTGATGCGTCATCGTTATTACTCTTCGTTATATTTACCATGAGAGGTTTGCTTTAAATGAAAGGTTTGCTCTTGCGACTTTTATCATTTTTTTGGTCTCGATTGTTATTCAAATAAACGTTAATGAAAATTGCGCTTTTTCGAGAATCTAAATTTAGACTCGTAGAGGATGAAGTTGATGTTTGCTAGTAAATGAAGCGATGATGACCCATATTTCGAGTGCATATATACCGGTCCTTTACTCGGTTACTAACATTTCCAGTTACCCCTCAGGAACCATTACAAACTAATTGTGCAAGTTTGCCACTTTGGGGCATAAGCTCCCTAAGGCTTCACTGTACAAGTTGCAACAATAAGTTCACCCGTCAATCTCAGACTTGCTTCAAATGATAAAAGCTCAATTTCTGTTAATGAATAATAAAAATAGCATATTAGCTATTATACGTGAAAGCCTGTTAAAAGCAACGTATAACAAACACAACAATGCACTCGCTCGGTGTATTCAATACTTCATAAGTACTTCAGCCGATCCATCAATACCGACCCAGTACTGTCAGCCTAGATCCCGAATAAGAACTCGACGTCCCTTCGGAATTCCGAGTAAATAATTCCGCGCGTTTCCTCTATCTCTTTCCATCCACTCTAACGCACACACAACATGAAACTCTCCACGTCTGTCGTATAACACACCCGTCGACTCACTGCAAAATTCAGTGAGACTCGTCGCGGCGTAGAAAAAGTTGATTTTCCGCTCGTCGGCCTGTACCAGCTAATTCAAAAAGACGGATTACACGCGTCCGCGAACCTTTCGCGCGCACATGATTCTCTCTCACACACACATGATGCGACGAACCGAAGCTATATATTGCATGACTCTGAAAAGAGAGTTAAAAATTGCCGAGAAGAAGTGACTTTGAAGCGAGAGGAGCTTCTGGAGATTGTACAACATCAAAGTTTTTTGAAAGAAATGCACATACAAGTCGCGGAATTGAAGTTTTGGGATGAATGAAGCCCGAAAGCGAAGTCGTGTTGCAGCAGCTTTTGGAGAACACGCGCGAATTCAAAGTAACTAAAAATAGAAAAAGAAATCTCTTAGTCCCATCTGTTATCCCGAAAGTAACGTTTTAATATAGCTACTTCGAGAAGCGCTACTTTCGGCACTGTGAATTCACAAACTCAACTGCAACCTTCAAAAATTTAATCTCCGACAATGTCGCGCCTTCTGATGCGCAACTTTCCTCTATGCGAAAACTCCAACTCCCTCGACAATTCCAGCTGCTGCTCCTGGGTACCTTTTCCTATCCCTATACCTTTCCTTATACCAAAAGATCCCATACAGTAACTTCGTAGTTCCATGAATAAAGTCCGGGCAAAATTAGGCGTACAACGAGAAATCGATATCGCTCGCTGGAAAGTGAGACACACACACACACACGCACACACACAGTAGCATTCAGTGCGCTGGCGCCTTATACTCGACGGACGAAATTTAATAAAGGCTTGATCCTCCGTCGTCCTAGCAACCGACGCGTCGAGTAGAGGCTTCTATGTATACGTGTCCACAACGAGACTACTATATACTTCGTATACAATTCTGGCTTATACGACACGCGCTTGGCTAAACTCGACAGATCTAGCCGATTTATTTTTTAGTCCCTTTTTTCCTTTTCTTTAACGGCCCATACGTTTGCTGGACGAGTCTGGAATTTGAATTAGATGCGAAGTGGCCTTTATCAGGGGCTTGAATTTGTATACGGCATTAGTGAGCTTTGGCGTTAAAGTTGAAGATGACAAAATTTCAATGTAACGGGGTGAAGGTTAAGCCCAGAGATTACAAAATATTCAAGGAGTTGTATAGTGCCGATGGTTACCTTGTCTGCTTACAGAGAGAAAGAGCGAAGAATGAGTATAATAGACAGAAATAGCCTCTAAGAAAATTATGCTTTGACCTTTTAAGTAGTTACAGAGTTGCTGCAGTCAGGCAAGCTTCGCTGCGTCGTGTTTAAACTTGTTATTCCTCTTGATTAAGCAAAATGAGTTTTAATGACTTTAACCGGCTAAGAAAGATTTATTCGGAAACAAGTATACTTTCCGAGTTTTTTTCACCGGATTATTCCTGCGCACACAATTTATGAGAGAAAGCACGCCGAGCAAAGTAAAAGGATAAATTGCTGTGTATACCCTGATGTTTATAATTTTATTGGAAAAGTTATAATTTGAAAAAGTTTAAATTCGCAGAAAGCCATACTCGACTTGCGACTACATTGAGATCGGATTGTAAAAGTAGCGACAGCTCGATTCTTCCAGGTATACGGACATTTTTTTTGTGTCCAGCGCTAATTAAATTTCTTTTTTTTTTAAGACTTTTTATTAAACAGCAACTGTGTGGATAGAGGTTTCCTCTCTTAACTAAGACCCGTTAACAAACTTTTAATCAATTCGAGCTGTGTTGTACGTGCGGAGCCAGACTAAACATTTACTTTTTCAACTGTAATTCCAAGTTGGCGAAACCAAAATTTTCACTGCAATTATTTAAGCAGTAAAGTTACTAACCTTCTATTTTTTTTCTTTAAAAAAACTTCATTTCAGTATAGTATACAATTAATTTCATACGTTATAATTAAGGCTTGTTTCACCATCATGCTTCGAATAGCAGTAATGATAATAACACCTCTGAAATTATTAACGCCCTTCGTCTCTCATCATCCATCTCCATTGAATAAATAGAGCGAAGCGACATGGCTTGGACGTATTTTCGCACGTATACTGTGGCCTCTCGGACGCCACCGCACGGTTTTCGCGAGTCAAGCGCAGACTACCGCAGAGGGACTGCGGGAAACTGATGTAGCTTCTATATATATATATGAGGAAAATTCGTGGAAATTCAGATGAATTTTGAAACTTGAAAAATTCTCGTAGAAAATAAATTAATTAAAATATAAGCTTCTGGAATAACGTCGATAGGATAGTACAATACTGTAGGATTAGGAGTAATCTTCGAAATTGTTATATATAAGACAATGACATTCTGATTGGCTGCGGACGAGTGCAATTTTGTTCAATATCTGTTCATTTTCTGTCGCTATGTGAAGAAAAGAAACGACTTCGTTAGTCGAGAATGAACAAGATGATATTTGATACAGTAATAGGATGAAATTGTAACGGTTAGAAAATGGAGTAGGAAAAAAAGGACGTAATACACAATTCAACTTTTGTACCAGAAATAATGGTAACAACCTATTCATTTTTTTCCATATTTCGAATTCGCTCTAGTTTTATGTAACTTTTTGAAATCGACAAAAAAGTTTCGTAACAATACCAGGGACTATTCAAACGAGATATTTTACATAACAACGTAAAACATGTAAACGTGAAAACGAGGGCGTACGAGAAAATCTGAAATTGAAATACTTTTCATACGTCATGCTCAACAATTGGAAAATATAACTTCCTGGTATGAAGTAAAGCGATTTATGGGGAAAATACTAAGCAATTTATAGGGAAAATACTAAATAGTTACATATATGCTAATGTGAAATTGAATACTAACGTCTGAATGAATTATTATATAAGAGAATCGTTATAGTTCAAAAGTTTCATGAATCATGTTACATAAGTAGCCTCGTCGAAATTACTAACCAGCTGATCGCTTAGATAAGTTTCTGGTTAGTATGCAGAGTACAAAGTCAAATCATTACTAGAAGGATGCAGAGCGTAATTTACTCTGAATAGTTTCAAACTGCATCGACCCGCTGTTACAGGAGCTAATCAAAATCAACCGTATATTACTTCATATTACAGATTTCATAGCAAGTCTGTAACATATGAACCGATTTCTCATCATCAGCAAAAATATATTTAATACAAAATTAAAACTTTTTTTTCACGTCAAAAAAAAAATACCCTTAAAGACCTTCTCGATCAAACTTTCACTATCGCATCAACGATAAAAAAAAAAGCTAATTTCAAATGGCACAACATATACGTGCAAACTATAACAATAATCAGCAGCACCGAAATCGCGTAAATCAGACGATAGCTTGTGTGATGCCATACACAGTTCAGAAGCACTGCTATTTCTCCGGCCGTAAACACCAGAGCTCTGTGGTGATTACCTCGATATACGCGGCCAAGCTCACCGTTTCCGGATCGTTCCAATATGGTCTGCGAGTATGTTTGTGTGCTTCTGTTGGATTTCAAAAGGGATATGCCGCGCAACGACTGATTTAGCACCGGGGGCTGTTTTTGAAACTCTAATGCGCTTTTGATGTGATGCTTATACATACAATATATATTTTTCGAAGAACAGTCGAAAAACGCTGACGCGGAAACACCTGAACAAACGCTTTTCGAGGATAACGGGATGCTGTCTTGCAAAACTTGCCGAGAGTTTCAAAGCAATAAAGAAAAATCTCTCGCAACTGGAATACCCTTAGTACATCTCTCGACGACTCGTTTTCTCGCTTCAGTTGCGAAAATTTATTGCTACAGAGGCAGCAACTTTCGATAAAACTGCTTCATTTTTCCGTGTAAACTATTCTGCACGCGTTGTGTATCCACGTACGATATCTCGACTATATATCGCATGTATTTTCGTTTGAAGCCGAGTATGGCTTTTGACGTACACTTGTGAGGGATATTTTTAAAGTTACGAGTGATGAGCTCGAATGATTCACGTAACGAACGAGTGAGCAACTATTTTCGGTGTTTTTTAATGACTCAGTTATACTAATACGAAAACGTCCAATTTGTAACTCTATTTATTACTTCCTCGCTCTCTGTGTTCTTAGAACTAACGATATATCTTCACTTTTTCATTCATCTTATAACGAGCGTGAAAAGAAATCGTCCAGACGAAAGAACAAACTATCTCCGAGAGCCTCTCGTTCTGCGAAATCGAAGCTCATTACGTTAATTAGAAATTTTTATTGCTCGGGAAATCGAGAGGGACTTTTAAGCCACAAAGAAGGTAATCACAAAACGGAGATAGGAGAGAGAAGAAAAATAAGGAAGCGCGAAAGAAATCGTTGAAAAGGCGCCGCTAACAAGGAAGACCAAGCGAGTATTCGCTCGATAATGGGCTTAAAAGGAAGTGGAGAGAGACGCCCTGTCGCTAATGCTGGAGATTCCGCGTCGGAGAAAAAAAAGGAATCTAGACTTCCGCGGGCTTATATACCTTCTTTCTTCTCATCGTGGCTGATACTCCCTTGGAATTATCGCCTACGGCTATGTCTTTCTCTTCTTTGTCTTTCTCTACTATAATACTTTTTTTCATTATGACACTGTAAAAAAATGTTTTTTGTTTTTTTTCGTTTCTGCTATTATTATGAAAGGGGGTAATTTTACGCACAGAACTGCTGCTCTGTGATTCTTCACCTCAGTGATTCAGAGTATGTGTGTCTGACGATATATATACGCTGGTTATACTACTTGTGAGCGTCGCGCTTCTCATTCTCGGTGTCGTATAATTCGAATTCTCCCCGGTGTATATATATAGTGTGTGTCGTGCACTTACAATTAGTCGTAAAAGTTTATACGGTTTTAGTTCGCGTGTAGTAGCGTTTAATGTTTATCGCGCCCTTCGCAACTATGGTCGAGAGACGTTTCGTCAGTTATTAAACGTTGTTTCACAACTGCTTTTGCTGGGATTAAAATTAATAGCCTTTACGAGCTGGAATATTATTTATTGCCTGAGTTTATTCCACCTTGGTCGAGTTACAGACGATCTGGTAAAAATGGAAACTATTTCTTAGCCGAATAAGCCAAATATAGATCCAAAATTTCCAAAAAAACGTTCGGCAGTGAGAGCAAGTAAGAAAGTTTATGGCGTCGCGCACAAAAATGTGTCTGCGCATGCGTGGCCTTTACTTAGCAAATTTTGAGCTAAGTTTTGTACTAATTTTAGCCAAGCATTATACATAAATCCTTTTAGCCAAGTCTTAATGTCATAGCCAATTTTTAACCGTTAACTTTCAACCAGGGCAAGCCGCTGAGTTATCTTTACAAAAAAGTTGTTTTTTTTTCTCATGAATTCTAAACCCTCACATCAGCGGACGTCTTCTTCGAAACACCAGATTCCAGCAAAACAACAGCCACCTCATCAAATTCCACCCCAGCCTGTCCAATCCATTACGGTCGAACCGCACGACGACGATGTCTCGGACGTCTTCGTCATTATACACACAGCGCGAGAGCAAAAGCTTCCCTTATACGAATTTCCGGACGCGGCCTCGATCTTGATTCCTCCGGAAGGTCGCGGCCCCATGTATACAGCTCTTTTTACGACTCGTTCTATATATAACCGGCTTTTACGAGACTATATAGGTGACGGCTAGATGCAAACTAGACGCAGAGCTTACGTGTGAAGAGAACAGTATAGCGGGTTGTTCATTAAAAATTAGCAAGGCTTTTAAGGATAAGGTATAAGAAAGTGTCTTGACGACTCGTGCACTTAGTATGCGGGGGTGATTTGTAAGAGATGAGGGCGTTTTTTTTCACGCGGTTGCGATATTTTCCTTAAGAAGTTTTTGTGCGAGCTTTCGTAATTATATAGATAGACACTACTCTCTCGTCGTTAATTAATTCCACGAGGGCTTTGAAAAATGAAATCTTCATGTCAGCCTTGAAGCTTGCTCTTGTAGAACCTTATCACTTTTCACCGCGAGGCAGAGTTTGCTTATTAAATATCGACTAAGCGAAATGCCTTCGTGTATATACTTTACATATTCAAGTATATCGTATAAAAGGAAAACTTCCGACGTTCATGCAAATTCAATGTTTTCGCTTATGCGAAAGAGTTCCAGCGGAATTTCGAGTAAAGGATCTGATGAGTTTTTTTTAAATTCTACAAAAACTTTGTTTACTTCTGGAAAATCGAGCTTGAAGATCGGCAAACACGTCTCCGAAAGAGAAAAACAAAAATGAAATGACACGCAGGCGAGTGCTTGTTCGCATGACTGTCCATCGTATTTTTCTGTTTGTCCTCCTGACAGATGAGTAAGATATCCTTTTATCACGTTTCGCTCTTTGTTTTTTTTCCTGGACCGCACGGACAAGTGAAAATCAAAGTTCGAACAAACACGAGAGTGTCATAACGCAATGGATAGTGTCTTATGAAAATATGGGAAGAGGAAGTAAGGGATATTTTTCTTGAAAATACATTTGAAGGCTAATTTAAGTCGTCTCCATTAATTTAACGAACTGGATTCCTTGGCGAAGTTAGCGACGAAAATATACACCATCTGCTCTAATAAGCAATGTAATTTGTAATTTTCCCGATGTTTTCAAAATCCAAGAAGGCGGAAAAGAAAATTTCATGACGTCAATCGGTTGCTATGATAGGATCCGTTGAAGTACGGAAACTTTGGAAAATTGGCTTATTTTGGAAAATATATACAAAAGCCGAGAATCGACTTAGCTATTTTCAGACCATCGTAAAATATTCATAATAATAACTAACCCGGAATATTACATCTAAAATTAATCACGATGTAATTAAATTATATACGCTTTCAAGTATCCACTCACCCATAATAATTATTAATAATTACGCTCTCTCATCAGCTTAACAGCGCTATTTCTGAATTTCAAGAAACATGAGCATTCTAAATGACCAGCTCTCGAAATCTCTAAATCTAGAAACGATTACGTGCGAGAATACATTACAGAAGCGAAAACAAAAACAATCCCAGAATACGAAAGGACCATATAATACACATGCACATAAAGAGATCGACTTCGAATTTGCACGCGATGCATGACTGCTGTTTTTTTCCAACGACACGATACCCATCAAAGGTCACCGTCGACTCTCTTTAACGAGAAGGGACGTACTGCGGCGCAGAAAAATGACCGAGTGAGACCTCGGGGCGATATTAGTCGCGACCCTATGTTCTTTGAAATTTCCCGTGGGCTTTTCCCGGCTGACTACGAGGAGAAGAGTGGCTACCTATATATACTCGTGAGATATGTGTCTGTGATTGTACGCTCGGAGAAATAGTCGAGAGTCTAGGTGGGAATTGTGTGGTCGGTGATGCATGTCTTAGGGTTATATGATTCTATGATGTATGCGGAGGCAGTAGAGAGAAGAATTTTTAAGTTCGAGGGAGTAGATTTCTTGACAGTTGTAATTTTTTTTGTAAGGATGTGAATATTTATGCTTTTAAGGGTAATTAACCATTATATAACTTTATTACAGCGGCATTTTGTAGAGCTTTTATCAAGGATAGCATTATATCGCGCTTCCGATATTTTCTCCGATACTGAACTTTGGTGAACGTTAATTAACCGTGATTATATCTTCATACTTTGAAAGCCGTATAAAATCCCAACACCGGTAATTACACTCCCAATTAACATCGTCATTTTTCTTTCAATAAATTTTACACGAGATAATAGCTATCGATAAAATAGAAACGAAAAAAAAAAATGTCAGACTCATGACTATCGCCAATAACTCAAGAAGTGCCTTGACGAAATAACTGGAGTCAATGTTTATCTAGCACAGACTTTAAAACTGCATGTCAAAGGAAATCAGACAGCAATTGATCAAACTGTGCGCACCTATATTCAATATTTACCTATCGAATAAATAATACAAATAACATATACAACGATTCGTGTATATGCGCGACGGGTAGATTCGAACCCGGAGCCCGAGAACCAAAGGCGGACGCGCTAACGACTACACCACCGCTCACAGCGTGTTCTATACGCTTCACACAAGAGAAGCTGTTTGCTTTGAGAGCTATACATCAGCGCCTCTGGTGTCTGAAAGTCTCATTACGAAAACGTCGGTAATAATTATATAAAATTGAGAAAGTTATTTTTTTTCTTTCGCGATATCATCAGCGGTCGCGAATAAATACAATAAACCCATTTCAATATATCTGAAAATATTTGCCCACTCTCCCCGTATATATAACTTATTTACGAGCGTACAGCTACGTCGTCACGTCGGACGGAATTTTCCCCGCCCAAACGATCCGCTTTCTCTCCCTTAACACAATTACTGTCGTAAAAAAAATCCCTCCTCGTATATATAGTCGCGTTGAGATGCCTAACCTCCCAGAAAATATATTAATAAACCCTTCTCACGAGGACAATTACGTGTGAAGAGAAGAAGGAACTGCTCTTTTCGGGGGAAGCAACAGTCGTGGAGTCCAAGGATCGTTTATCGACGATCGACAGGTGATTTCTCGTCCTGAATAGCTTGATCCCCAGGGTGTCTATCTTTGATCTAGGATAATTTATCGTTCGATTGTATGGGGTTATTTTTAGAATAAATCTTTGTATTATTGAAAGGAAAACACAGTACGAAGTGTATCCTGTTTTCTCTCTCTGCGAGGAATTTTGACATTTTAGTAGATTCTTGGCTAGGAATCAAGGAAAATATGACTTCTTGAATAGGGTAAAAACTACTCTCTCTCCCTCGGACTCGAAAAGAACTAGATAAGAAACTTGAACTTTAACTTATCGTGAAAGCTCGGCAAACAACTAGGACTCCTTGAAATTTAAATTAGTTTCCCTTACGTACGTATATACGCGAGGATTTCATTAATTCGAAGAAGCTTTTTTGGGACTTCATATACTCGTCTCTCCGAGTTTTCTCGAATCTGATTTATTTCGTAATCGAAATCCATTTACACGTGATAGGACTTCATAAGAATTCATCGAAATCGATGCCATTCCAAGCTATACCCTTAAACCAGCCATAACCGTCGCCCCCAAAAGACCTACACATAGTCTCAGCATTTTCTTATACTGTCCACCGACGAAGGAACAAGGCGAAGCAATAAGAAATCGGGATAAGAGGCTAATTCCCATCGTGCCACGTCCTTGGGTGTGGCCGCAACGAGGAGCCACATCGACGCGGAAAAACGCGCCAAACTGCCGCGATAAAGAGCTTTTCGAGCCGAGAGAAGAATCTTGCCAAACGACTTTGAAGATGTAGCGGTATTTTTCCGAGGAATTTATGGGAGCCGCTTCCTGGCACGCCGTCTTGCGAGTGTATATAAGGAGTGTTGCGTATAGTTTTGCATGTTTCCGGTGAGTTATGGCTCGTGATTGGCAGATGCTGCTTTTATGAGAGGAAATCTGGGGTTATTTGGGTCGCGAATTAAATGATCGTTGCTGCGTCAATTAGAAATAATTGAATTTTAATAATATTTAATTATAGAATTTATTTGAAAATAAGCCTGCATATCGTTCAAATCCATTAGCGTGTTTCAATCATTTCATTAACATAAACAATAACTTTTGTGTATAAAATACCCAATTCCTGTTTGCACAAAATTTATGAAAACACACTTGGTATAATTTCGATATTCCTCTAATACAGAGTTTATTCAGACAATTCGTATTCCCCGCGAAAATTTACAATATTTCCCGAGACAACCCGCGTCTTTTGTTCGTCCGATACATCCTTATCTCACGCATTTGCTAACGTCTCTTCTTCTCTCCTTCGGGGCAAAAAGAAAATTTATAAGGGTCTCGGGTATCCCGGAGCTTGAAAAATACATTTGATACACGTCGTAGCTTAACCGAGGAGGTGCCAGCTACCGGAGCGTGCAACCCCTAAAACTGATTTATTTAAATTCCATCTGAGAGCGATGAAGATCTTTTCGGAATTCAATTTCCCGTCTTTAATGTCGAGTCGTAAATTAACTCTGACGTCGATGTGGTAAAGAAGTTGTTATAGGCTATTAAAATATTCCGAAGATGCTCTTGAAAATACTATTTTTTATTTAATCAAAGTCGATATGGATTATTGTATAGTCCATCGATCTCCCCAAAGTAAACGCAAACCAATCAATTTCCCAGAGCAAACATTTTCATCCCAGAGTAAACATCACGCACACGGGCATCACTGAGTTAATTAGATAACCATCCGCTAATGAAACCGTGCATCGAGCCTCGCAATATACCGCTTTTCTGCGCCAATATACCTTTCAGCAAAAAGTTTGGAGGAGTGTATATGGTAAACAGAACCAACAGCCAAATCCACGGATGTTTGTATGAAGATGAGAGAGTCTGTGTCGTCGTCGTCGTCTTCATCCTCTCAAACGACCTCATTATGCGAGATTGCTGGGCCATTATACGCAACGACTTAAAACGTTTTCCCGAATCTTGCTCGCTAAAAGATAGAGGCGCAAGCACACTCGAGAGTATACCTCCAGTTTTTACGAAAAAGAAGCCAAGTACTTTCTGAATAGACCATTACGCAGACTGTAGCCAAATTTAAAAGCGAAAACGTTATACTGCTCGTATATTGCACCTCTAGGGTCGTTGTATAATGATGTTAAAAAAGTTTAAGCTGTGTTATAGAATGAAGAGGACTCACTTTTTATTCAAAGCCTCTATTTAAGCAGAAAATTTCTGCTCCTAAATTTATAGAAAGTCAGTATTAGAAGACAGAGACGTCGCGTCGAGTCGATTACTCTCAATCAAGCCACGACATTGGACTCTGGTCGATTAATCGTCTCGATCGAGTAATATAACCCCACGAAATCCACGGCAAATCCCATTTGGCAAAAAGCGCAGATTGATACGACGAACGAGGCTAGCTTATACGCTCCGTGATTGCGTCGTCTTCTTGTACTCACTCGATCTATATACGCGACCATCGTCGTCCTTTATTCGCAAATCTCAATCGATTACGCGTTCATCGTTGCATCATCACCGCGATGGGGTATTCAGATTTTACGATAATGGGAGGCGTGTTGATTCTTTTTATCTCTCGTCTCTATTGAAGACGTGAAATACTAGAGTAAAAGAGATTCTATTTTTACGCTCGGTATAGGAAAAAAAAACGTCTTAAGGATCTTAGCTTGGCTTTGGTAATTGCTTTTAAGTGCAGTTCTTATTCTGCGTCGTGAAAAATGGCTCTTCTAATGAAACGTCCAGATGAGCAGCTTTACAGTCGTCTATTATGTTCAAAGAGCTAAATGACTCCATCAGATAATGGATGTGTACTAAAAATAGTCCGAATATTAAATGTTTGAATTTTTATAATATTATGCATGATTTTAGAAATAAGGTTAACTAAATTAAACGTACTTTATACGAGCTTGATTTACAGAAAAGATCTTCCTGTCTTCATTAATGGAGTCTGCGAGTGTAATTCCTGTTTCGTACCTTGATAGATAGTTTTCTTAATGAAACCCTAAATAGATGAAAATCTAAATACTTCGTGCTTTTGCTATTAGTACAATATCGCATCATCAATATTGTTTTTCAAAAAGTAATAATAACAAGCCCAATGAGTATTAAGAAAAGAATAGTAATCAAACAGCAATAATCCAGACAACAAGCATTGATCAAAACTTTAAATTTCAAAGTCGATAAGTAGAAACAAAAGTTTGGTTATTTATTCATATCATTACCTTCACTGTAATACATCATGCACAGAGGCAAAAGTTTTGCTGGAAACTTTCTATGTAGGCGCCTCTCGGTAAACTTTTTTATAACATCTAGAACTTTCGGGCAAACAAGCACCAAATATTGTTATCTCAAATCTTTGCCAATCTATTCAAAGTTAAGTAAAACAAACGAAAGCATTGCATAAAATACTCTAACATCCTATTCAACTGCAAAACTTTGAAAGTCTGTAACTATATTACCAGTCGATATAACGTCTGGTAATATCCAGACAAACAAAAATATAAAATTCTAAATTTAATTCGAATATTCCACTCTCCTATAAATTTGATAAAAAAAATCTTTCTACTCATCAAATCTCTATGCATTACAAGCTCGTGCATCTTCTACATCACGTCTCTTCATAGGATCCAATAAAACGAGGATAGAAAGGACCGAATAAAGTATATAGAGTCTTTCTCTCGTGCTCGATCCGAGAGTGAGGATTCGCAGGATTTGCGAAATAGACGCGCAGTCAAATCCGATGATCGAAGGATTCCCTAAGGCGGAAATTTCAAATTCAAGCTACGTCGCCGTCCAAACGAAGAAAAAAAATGAAGCAATCTAGCACTCGTACAATAAATCTCCTACACACAGTCACACTTCTATAATCTGAAGAATAAAATAACGCTTTAAATTCGTTCATTCAACTCAACCCCAATCAGAAATCCATAAACTTACAAAATTCCAATCACCAAAGAAAACACTCTCGAACTCTTCTCTTCTTTTTTATCTCCAATACGCCGCCCTCGGCAAGCGATAAAAAGCGAGCAAAGAAAAGCTGCATAAGGAAGCCAAGGAAGAGAAAAAAAATCGAGCGAGGGAAAAAGTCGAAAGTCAACAGCTTCGCCTATGTATGCAAAAGCAACGGCTTCTAGAGATCCAGGATGAGAATCAGCGAAAACGTGAGGCGCACACACTTGCACATAGAGAGAGAGGCGTAGGTGGGAATCCGCGGCGAATCAATAAGTGCCGCCGGGAAAGCTGCTGCTGCTCTACAGAGAAAGAGGAGATATATAGAGCTTCCACAGGATAGAGAAGATATACCAGTGGGTGTATTACATCGTTTCGTAACCGGAGAGAACGAGATTTATGCGACTGAGCAGAGGAGCGACTCGTGTGTGTGTGTATATCTAGTTTTAGAGAAATCTATGGTTACGCGAGAGCTTTTTGGAGGGAGGAATGTAGATCGGCTCGTGTAGTTACGAAAATCTGGATTATTGGTTGCGCGTAAGCTCGAGGATAAAGTATCTATGCTATATACAGGAATTAGTATTAATTAGAGAAGGTTTCAAGTGGCTCAGCATTAAACGCGGATAATACGGTATCACGGTAATATGGCTTGATTATACCGCATACAACCAACGACGAAAACAAACACCGGATGTGTTTACCGAGGAAATGTAGAGAACGATATTGAAACCGGAACTTATATTTGTTTCGATATATATTTCCGAGCGCCAAACGAATATCGCGCTTGTTCTCTGAATTATGCAGCCTTTGCAAACACGATCGTGCGCGCGAATGGCATTCGCGATCGAAAATTCAATTTCTGCGCCGCGAGCGAACGACAGAGAGAACATGACGACTTTTGTTATTCGTCGCCGTGAAATTGCTCGAGAAGCAAAGTCAATCTGGTTAGCGAAGGAACCGCCGTAAACACGTATGTATAGCGTCGAGTCGAAATTTACCTATGCGTCCCGACGACCCTCTGATGCAGATAGACTAATTTTAATTCAAACTCACGCGCTCCTGGTTTATCAAATTTTGGATGACCTACTTTTGAACAACGATCATTTTGAAGCTTCCTATATGCTGTTATCATAAATTGTTGAAAATCAAAACAGCGGAAATTTATTAACATTTATATAGATAGATAGTTGTTCCGGATATCGAAGGGATTTTGTCTTTAAATAGACAGTCTGTAGAGATATATCTATAGAGTCGTGATATAATATAACTGTAGAGAATATCTCTCTGTGCGCGCAAATGGACGAAAAGCATTATTTCGGTATAGCCCAGAGTAAAGTAATAGTGATACTCTATACTGAAACGGACAAAAGGGAATCATAAAGCCCCCCCGAAGTAGCTGATGAAGTATTCATGGCATTTTATCAAGTACTAAAAATAATGCTTCCATAAAAGGTATATTATCTTCGCTCGCCACTACTACCTTACTTAATGGAACTCTTTATTACGCGGAGAAAAATCGCGAGAACGACGGCGGATGGAGAAAGATATTACTCGAAAATATTAAAATTTATACTTTCTGTAACTGGGTTTGCGCGAAAAGTGGATTTTACTGGCTGCAGCTGACGCCGAAAATCGATAGCGTCCATAAAAATCTCGGGGTATCCATTACATGCAGGACCTTTTTTATAAGGGCCAGATAAAGTTCAGCCGCGAGACAAAGCCCGCGCTGCAGAGAGAAAGAGGAACCGCCTGGAATATAACGTTGATGGAGAGACTGGTGTATTAAAAAGTTTGAAATTTTAAAATAGCTAGAGGGATGAAGATTTTAGTTTTACAAATTGAAAAGCCATGTCAGCGAATATACTTTGATGGATCCATCAAGAAAAGATATAAAAAAATTTCGTAAAAATATGAATCCTTTAGATTCAGCAAAAAATACCAGATATCTTGTTGAAATTTTATAAACAGACACATCAATTCCAAAACTGATCATCCCATAAATCAAAAACGAAGCTTTAGGAAAAGAAAATCAATTACTGGCGTCGCTCAAGACGTACAAAATCTGATGTCAGATTTCTCGAGGTATACGCTTTACTAACCACACTCGTGTGGAAAAGAGAGAAATCTTTCAACGGAGATCGAAATTCGACAGATTATTTGATCGATTCCGCGCAGAACAGCTTTGCCGATTCCTGTTAACGCGTAAACTTCCACGAGTCAGTTAGTTTTAAAAAAAAGATTTGTTCGATCATAGTACTGTCCTAAACACTAATTGACGAGTATCCGCTGACACTTTGGCTAGCTCTTCTAATCAGTATAAGCTAACACTGGAATCTCTAATCACTATGATTGACGAGTCGAAATCCGGCAGGATTTTGTAACTACGCTTCGGGAACATTGATTAATTTCCAGGCAATTCTGCTTGTCAGGAAGCGATGATAAAAGAGAATTCATTTGAATGTCCATCAGTTCCAAGGCTGTTCAAATAGCTGAAAAACTACGCAGTTTTCATTCAGAAAGTAAAAAAACTTTATACCCTACACGGAGAAAAAGGTTTTAGGAAATTTTACTAAACAGTATAGTAAAGCTTGGACAGCGAATAGTAATTTTTGATAGAAAGTTTAAGAAAAATCGTATACCTGTCGAGTCTGTCCTCACGTTACAAGACAGTTTAGTAAAATTTCCTCAACCGTTTTTTTCCGTGTAACTAGGTGTCCCCGCCTTTGCCGCCATTTCAAATTCAAAATACATCAAGCCTCTTCCAATCAAAATTCTTCAATCCCAAAAACAATAATACCCACGAATATATAATAAATTAAACACACCTCTGGCATCGATATTCACCCACGTACAACACTGATCTCGCGTGGAAAATTAAAGCCCGCAGGTATGAGCGAGAGTAGCGTTTAAATGAATTTGCCCAGCCATTTCGAGCTAGTTACAGTGATGCACAGCTGCTCTTCGTCGAGGGGATAAAAATGTAGCCGGGAGCAAAGTAGATTTGCTGTGAGGCTCGTCTCTGCAGAGAAAATTAAAGAAGCTTCATGAACATTCTACAGTATATATAACCTCAATCGAATGGCGACCAGCAGGAGCGACGCCGCGAGACTATCGATTACAATGGGAATTGCATCGTTTTGGGGCTGATTCGAGCTACGTTAAATAAATTTGTATCTATAGCTTCGGGAGGGATGAAAGTATTACCTCTACTACTGCGGATTTCTCGATTGGATTCGAGTGCTTCAGCTTGATTGAATATTCCTTATCCTTAAAGATTTACTTCGGAATATTCCAATACAATTGTGAATCGAAATTTAATCAAAGAAACTATATCTATTAGTAAAACGGTTTAATTTCCAGCTCGGCAGATAATTAAGCACTGACTCGCAGTAATTCAGGGCTGTTTCAAAATCAAGAGCCCCAGTTAGAATCCATTAAAAGCAAAACACATTCTACACTCGGCCAAAGTTGCAGCCTTATCTCTCAGCCTATTCCCAGCTCTTTCATCCGCACCACCAGCAGCTCGACTCGATGAAAATTTAATTATCCCTCGCCGAGAGACGACGACGATTTTCTTTTATGTTCCGCTATCGCGAGACGCCTCTTCTTAAAAGGATTCGAGATAACAGCGCGAAATCGAAGAAAGCTTTGGGAGAGGAAAGAGAAACGAGTCACACATAAGAAGGTGTGAAGAGCCTTTAAAATTCCCAAACTTCGCACAAGAGATAGTAGTTGGCGGGTAGTTTTAAACGGGTCGAAACTCCTCGAGTCGTCTAGCGAATTCGATCAAAGGTGGGAGAACGAAGGCTTTTAGAGAGCTTTGGAACACTTTACTGCCAACTGATGTACAGTCCATGTCGAGTAGCTGTACGGACAACGAGTTGGAGAGTAGGTTGAGGATTAAGAGACATTAGGCAAATTGTTGCATTCGATTGTTAACCGGATGATCCAATTGTAACTCTTTAGAAAAAATTGCAAGTGTAAGGAAGATTTAGATGGTTAATTCTCGAACACGATATAAGCTCTGAACTTTATTACACGCTCCATGTATGAGAGAGTTTTTAACAACTCACTCGGGAAGTTTATGATTTGTGAAGATGATGATAAAGAAAAAAAGCGCATATAACGACGCTTCCAGAAGCATAATGTCCTTTTACAGCCATAAACAAGACGTAATCCTGATGTATTATACCTACGCGCAAATTCTAAAGCTCATAGGTGCGAGTTTAAACACGTATATAATAATGTGTCTCAAGCAAACTTTAGATGTATTGCTGTAGTTGGCAATTAAATCCTAAAGCTAATCATTCACACCTACTAATAAACTCAACAAAATGACAGCGACACGAGAGTAGATGATATACTTTTTATACGACGGCGGCGACTCTCGGTCGATGAGAAAGGAGGTTGTTTACACCAGTGGAGGGTAAATTTATATTCCTCTGTGGTTCGCCAGAAGACCATCAGACTTGTTTTCGCGCTCTTCTATCTTGTTATACACTCGGCAACAGTCAGGACGGCGACATGGGACGATGGAAAAACAGCGCTTCGGAGATCGACTATACGCGCTCGCGCCTGTTTTCTGCTTTTGGGAAGAGACGACGGGGCATTAAGAGGATGTTGAACTATAAGGAACTTTGACTTTTGGGATATTCTTATAGCATCTATATAGCGTCGTATTGATTTTGTGATTTTCTGTACTTTTCTACGGTAAAAACAGATGGCACATTTCCTTTTTTCTCTTTAATCTTCTTCTTCAACACGATTACAGTATACGTTTTTTGCTTGAAAAAGTTTTCCGTTTTCACCTTCTAACGAATAAAGTATAATTACCCGACACGCTACAACAGGATCAGCAGCGAATAAATTCCACCATCAGCGCTAATTACAAACCACCGGGTAAATCCCTCGTAGCCATCGACAAATTACGAAGATAATAAGTACGTATAGTGTAGTACGAACGTGATGCGATAAAGCACAATACAAAGGGACAACAACAACGACAACAACCGCTGTTATACCAAACACCCAGAGAATCGCAAGCTTTTTATACGAGGGTTTGATTTTACCGGCACGTCGTCCGCGATATTCCGAGCACGTTGCTTTGGTGACCCATTTTTTGCCCTCATATGCTTGCGCGCATACACACATATTTTCCCTGTATTTTTGTTTTTCCCCTTCTCTCAAGTGTAATTCGCCAAGCTGTTCTCTCTCGTTCTTTATGTCCCTTTTTTCGGAGCTGCTTTCCATTGGAACAACGACGACGACGTCGCGAAATTTAATTGAAGAGGCACTGGAAATTCTCGAAACGTTTTACTTTGAAAGCTCCGATAGGCTAATAGAAATCCTTTGGAGGAATTGAGTAGGAATGCTTTTGTTCCTGACGGAAATCCGGTTAGGTCTAATTGAAGTCGTTCTCGCGTGTATAGGGAGTGTGAATGAGACACTCTCTCGTTTAAATGGCTGACTTTGAGTTGAAAGATCGATTTGGAATTTTTGAAATCATCCTTGTAAAAACAATTTTTTTTACATTCTACAACGGATTCTTAAAATCAACGAGTCAAAAAAAAACATCTCATAATGACACCGACCGCACAACCCCTACATGCACACTAATCACCAAAAAGCCTAGCAAAAACGAAAACATTCTCATCTCTCCTCCGTAAACAGCGGCTCTAATATAGCTTTCGGCAAACGCGATACACGCAAAAACTGGGTCAACCAGGAGAAGAAGAAAAATTGCTGCAAAAAGCAACCGCTGTATACGACGACTGCTCGCGGACGCTAAATCATCGCTGAAAAAGTGCAAGCGCATCGACGGGCTTCGCGCGATTAATAAATATTTATGGAAGAAGTGAGGAAGCCATGTACGCTTCATTGGCTTCGAAAAATACTCCGCTGAAGGACTGTTGTGGGGTGTTTTGACTTGGGAAAGAAATATCGTTTTACGTTATTACAGATTTTATGGTGTAAAATTAATATGGTGTGTATATTACCATGGGTTTGTCGTACAATTTTCCAATTAACGTTTCAGGTTATAATTACATCATTATAAATTCAAGTGATACATGCATTTTCGTATTATGCGGCATTACTATCAGTGTCAAAGTTTAATCCACAACGCATAATGAGAGCTTCGACGTTTAGCAGTAAACTTACTCCCATTCTAAGTATATACAGGTGACAGTATAGACTGTAAAAAATTCACGAATTTTTTTACCGCCAACATAATGGAAGCATAGCACAGATCGCGAAATGAACAACACAAATAATGCAGAAGACAGAAACATGTACTGCAGCTGTGAAAAGTTACTACGACGACTGTTTCTCCCGGTATATATTCCCAATGCAGGTAATAAAAGTTTCTCTCGTCCGCACATGCGCTACATTTTTTTCTGAAAATCTGTGGGATTTTATTACACCGAGCGATGAAAAATATCGCGCAAAATATTCTCCAACGCCCTCAATTCCACCTAACAAATGCCGCACTTTTAACGGCTTCTACGCTGCGGTTATGCTCGCGTATCTTTCCTGCCGGATACCGTAGTATCCAGAGGATTTACATAAGTATATATCTATGAAAATTGTTCTGCGGCTTCAATAAAGCTCAATTCCTTTATCGATCGCATTATTTTGGTTTCAGTTTCGTCGTATAATATATTCAATTTGTCATACAATATTGGTACGGAAAATTTTCTCACATGTATATATGCATAATTATAAATACAATTATTCAACCCTGGAGATACGCACTGAGAGCAAACACATTACAAATTCTCAATAAGCATGTATAATTTAAAGGGATTTACCGTATAATCAAAGACAAAACAAGTCACCTTGTAACTATACAGAATTAGCTTAATTAAGACAAGCAATCCTTATTAAAGTCACCAGGACATTTATTTATAACTCAAAGTACTGCGTAAAGGGTTCGAGTGTATAGTACACGGAATGGCAAAGTTTAATGCAGTTCGCAACTCTAATGCAGCTTTCTTTTGTCCGCCAAGTGAAAGAATGTTATAATCCATGTTAAGTAATTTAGCAGTGAGTTTAAACTTGCTGAAAGAATGGCGCACTCTGTGCTTTTTTATACGTTTTATTTCGACGACCAACTTCGAGGAAAAAATAAAACTTGTATCCGTATGAAAAGTTGGCGTGGGTGTACAGCTTTGAATTATTCCGACCCTATAAAGATAACGGTATTAAAATCAGTTGAGTTTAGTTGGAAGTAGTGCATCGGACGAGTGGATCCTACAATTGAGTTTAAACTTTGGTAACTCGCTCTACCTCACAAAATATACTTACGAAAGGACACCTATAATGCAATATCTCTCAGTGCGTAAACTCCTAAATAATAAATAAACAACAAGAAAAACTCACCTGTCAAAGATACGTGCTTCTTTGAGTACATTTCCAAGATTTATATACGCGTCCAAAAAGTTAGGATCCAGAGCGACGGCCTTCTCGAAGTGATGGATGGCCAGCCAGATCTCCCCCTGTGCGTTGAAAACGCAGCCCAGGTTGCTCCAGGCTACGGCAAAGTCCGGTCGCGTCTCGATCGCCTTGAGGTAACATGCCTAGTGTGTGTGTTGCGCGATTGCACGAGTTATCAAAGAGAGAGACAAAAAAAAGCAAAATCGATCAGGTAAATGAGTGTCCTTTAAAAGCCTCTCTTCGAGCCAAATCGACATGGCTCCTAACGATACGCATAAATCGCTCTTATTTGGACGTATGCGTATCGTCGCATCGCTCGCACTCTCATCACATTCGCTTGTTGTGTTGTTATTATAATTCATTAATGTTGTTTTTCTTTTGCTTCTTTATTCTCCAGCCTCAAAGGGATGGAGATTAGTTTATATTTTTATGTAATAAACAAAAAGAGAAGCGCCAAGCTCGACTCCTCGTCCCAATTGTTCAAGCGCCGATTCGCTGACGTGCTCGTGGTGTGATCCGCGAGAGATATTTCATTGGATATTCATTTATTTTCTTTAGTTTTTAAAAAGATTCATGCTGTAGAGTGTGGTTATGTAAAGTTGTAGTCGACCACGAGAACGTGAGCGAATTTGCTCTGAAAAAGCCTTTTGGGATTCGAGGCAGTCTAGACGAGTTCGTGTCCTCACGAAAATAAAAACTTGATTGTTGCGATCTAAGATCTTTTCAGTTACGGCAGACAACTACAGCTATTCATGCACGTCTAAAACGTAAAAACGACGAATATATGCATAAAAAGAAAATCAGTATTTTTGCTTTTATATTTCAGTCTATTCTAGGAAATTAAAATAAAAGTGTATGCCGAAGTGCACCGATAAAAAAACTAACTGCCGCAACGAGAATTGAAAATCTCTGTTTGATTTAGTATACGTATCTCTCGGTTAACACAATCAATGCTTTGCTTTCGTGAGGACGAAGCGAAAAGAGAATAAAAGAGAGACAGATAGAGAAAGAGAGAGAAGGGAAAGTGAAAAAGAAAGACCTTTTGATAGTTAAAAAGAGTATCGTAGAGAAAAAATGCACAGTCGTTTTTGCTGTAGTCGTTGTCACGAAGTTTATCGAAGAAGCCCAGCTTTCGTAGATTCCTCGCGCGCTCGCAGTCGCCACGCCTTTTCCCGTCCGTCGATCGGTCAATTTAATTCGCGCCAATTAACGGAATTTAAAAATAAAACACTCGCTCGCCTCGACATTTAATCGGTCTTGCTAAAACTATTAAACAAAATTCAAAGCGTGTTTACGTTCTTAAACTGAGAAAAATCGTTATAGAAAAGCATCTGAACTTCGAACAAGTGGCAATTTAGTTTTGTACAAAACAAGGGTATGATCGAAGAAAATTAAACAAAAACAACAAAATTTTCCATTTAAAACTCTCGTGGTAGCAAGAAAAAGATGCTCTAAACAAAAAATTTCAAAAATCAAAGCACTTGAAAAAAAAGTCCTGGCGACTGGGCGCGCGAAGTTTACTCTCGTGATAATCGTCGACTGATCCAGGCTCAGAATTCTTAAAAAAGACACACAAAAACATAATCTTTTCCTCTCTCATCCTGGAAGCGTTATTCTGAAAATGTTCTCCTCCCGTTGACACAAACTCTCTCTGTCTTTCGCCAGTGAGTGGAAAACAGAGACAGCCGAAATTCTCTATCAGAAGATTACATAATTCTCAATTCTGTCTCAGTGTTTTCTCAACTCCGCTATGATCCTGGGAGCACAGCCTCGCGCCGAGAAACGTCACCGAGCGACGCG
Source organism: Cecidostiba fungosa (assembly GCA_900474305.1). NCBI lineage: Eukaryota > Metazoa > Arthropoda > Insecta > Hymenoptera > Pteromalidae > Cecidostiba > Cecidostiba fungosa. The sequence continues at coordinate 76,230 of UCOJ01000529.1, forward strand.
CTGCAGACTCCAAGCCAAAAGATTAATGCAATGCGTCGGTCCGGACTCTCCAGCGCGTTTATTAATTATCCACTGTTGTCTCTCTCGTGCGTTAATCGTTAAAATCTATACAGTATGTATATATAAGAGCTGAGTCTGAAAGAGAATACATTGAGGAGAAACGGTGACGATCCTCGGGAGACGATTGCGTGAGTTTGTAATACTGAGAGGTGGGCTGCAATATGTAAAATTTCAGTGTGTAATCCGTACCTAAAACATAGAGATAAAAAGGGCATTTGCGGTCGGCCGGTCTCTACGTGCATATAAGTTTTACGTTATTTTGTACAATATCATCGAATAAATATGATGCGGCAACGAGAAAACATTCATTTCAGGAGGTACATAGGATGAGGGTTGTGTGTGAGTGGGTTGTTGCAGTAGGCGAGAGAAAAGCCATAGAGACCGGCCTCGGGAACTACTTTACCTTCAGAGTACCCTTCGGTAGGATGACAGTAGGTACGGCTCGTAAGCTCTCGATAATATATCTTTATGATCTGAGAGACACAGTGCTCATATTGAATAACCTCTGATCGCAGCGTTCATTTGTGTTCGACCGGTTGGAGAAAGCGACCGTGTGTCTGTGTCCGCACTTGCCCCGCTCTCCTAGAGTCGATCAATCCCGTCCACAGACAATAAGACAGCTGCGTTAATCTCTTTTCTTTTCTTTTTCTCTCTCTCAACAACACTACCACTCCACTGTTTTGCATTTATCAACTTCATCTTTTCTTTTTTTCTCTTTAGTCTTTTTTTGTTCAACATTATTATTACTACATACGTTTTTTTTGCTTTCAAAAGTTTTAGAGATCTTTATAAATTGCAAATACCTATATATCATATGGACACACGTCACATTACGACAGCCAGAGGACTCGTTGACAATTAAATATCTGTTTCGTTTTATGCACTGCTCTCTTTCGTGTTCGCTTAAAGCTTCGAGCTTTTTTGAAGTACTAGAACAAGATTTAAATTTTTGCGTTAAAATGTTTCGTTGCTTTGAAATTTACATCTCCTCACTCGTTGCGCTCCGAGCTTATAAGCAATGACGCTTTTCCAACTCGGAGCTTTGATATGTCAAAACAAATTTCACAGAAATACATTACACTGACTTTATATACAATTTACTGACGAAGAATCCTTTTGATGTCACAGTTTCATGAGGTGATTCGAATTTTCAAAATTTAATATAAACGTGAATTTTCTTTTAAATACAAAAAACATGCTACTTTGAAAGACGAAAATTCTTCAGTGTAATCTACTCCCAAAATGCATCTCCCGAGCCGGAGCATAAAGCCGTTAAGTTCGGCAGTAAAAATTTTTCAAATTAAAAGTTAAAAAGTTTAATTTTGACGTACAGTAACGTTCTCCGAGTTTTATGTGCAACATTCAAACAGAGCGATAAAATGAAAACTTTGAATCACTTACAAGTTTTGGCTCTATCAACAACGCGAATTTCCTCAAAAAAAAGAAAAGACTCTAACTCAATGAAAAGCTATAGTGGCTGGACGAGTTTAAAAAAAATAGAAGAAAAAAACTTGGCAGTTATTAGGGGCCAGCTAGTTCTCAGGAATGACTTATAGAGTATAGCAGAAAACTTCCCTCGTCACCGTTTATCCTAAGAAAGTCGAAAAAGCGATGCGCTCACGAATTGCTTTCAAAAACATTTCATGAATACTGGCTTTAAGTCTCGGAAGTTAGTTGCATCCTTCATTGCCGATGCGAGAGAGAAACATTTCTATACTATTTCAAATTGAAATTCATGAAGAGACACAATGTCGTGAGAGCATCCGAATCGCCAACTCCGCGCTAAAGCAGACTTCTTGACTAAACATAATCTAATTGCCCAAGAAATTGCATCGTTTCCACTTCTTCAATTTACTCTACTCTCAAGGAAACACATCTTTTTTAACCAGTGAAAATCTTCAATTCAAATGTAATTTTATACTCTCAACAACGTCACATTTCTGTTCAAACAGCGAGCTTAAACAGCTGTGCATTTTTGCGTAAAAAAATCTTTTTACTATACTGGATGAGAACAAATTGAAAAGTCTGAAGGTTTCTGAAAAATTACATAAAGTATAGAAAAAATTTAACAATCTTTGACATCAAAATTTACAATAGCCAAGCAGTCTTGCGCCAATCTTGCTTTTTAGCGCATTGGACTTTGCATGAGATAAAGAGAAAACTACACCATGGGATTAAAGGAGGAGTAAAAGAAAAGGTGCTGTAAAAAAAAGTTAATGAGAAATGATAGGGTTTTAAAAGTGAACTTAAAAGCTAGTTGCGCGCGGCCGATCCTATTTATCTCTATATAACATGCGAGTAACAAAATTCTCAATAGATATTTACGTAACAATGTACAATGCAAAGTGAGGTGAGGTAAATTATGCTAGCAAATAGAATCGGCGGAGTCACAATTCGAAAAACTTGCAGCAAAGCGGACGTATCATTTGAGAACGAAGCGAAGCGTTGCTGCGAGTTACCCGCAATGCCATTTGTGGTTTGTCCGCTGTCTGCTCTTGACAGCTTCAAAACCTCAAGGGGATGTCGCGACTGTCGTGGTCAAGCAGAGTTTAACAAATTGTTTTGTTATCTATGCTAAGTAAATAAATGTCTTGCTTTTGCTAAAAACTTAATGAATTTTTAAGTTTGATTATTCAATAAGACTTTACTTGTTTTTTTGAAAAAAAAATACTAGGATCGTAAAATCTTGAAAATACACAATATAATTTTTTTAAATTATAAACGAATTCAACGAATTCTAAAAGCAAAACTATAATGCTAAACAATTTACCACAATTCATCTAATTCTATGCGTTTATATAAAAATTTGTCGTCTCTAATGATCCGTAAAAGCGGCGACATTCCCTTGATAAACGTATTGCATGCGACTTTGGGTTTAACCGAAAATTAAAACACTCATAAGCATGAAAGGCACTATTTTACAACGGAAAAACTCTGAACGTAAACGTGTCGAATGCAATACGTTAAAGAATACCCATATTGAATAATTTTTCTAACAATCAGAAAGTCAATGCTGCAAGGAAAAATTTATGGGTAGGTATGGCATAAAATTACGAAATTCAATGACAGATGATTGCTCGCATCGCGCGCAGTTGTAGTATACAAAGGCAGCTTTCTGCATGTGCTTATGTCAAAACAAACATGTACTCTAAACATTCCTCAGAACTACGCTAGCCGATACACATGCATAATACGCATTAACACCTTTTCGTCAATCCATAGTTATTGTTTTCGGCTACCGTTCGATTTCGATTAGTCACTCATATTCATGACTGTAAATTTGATACTAGCGAGTATAACTGATGGAATGCAGACTTCCGGCATAAATGCATAAAATGTCTCATGTGAGAATTCTCGAAATTTGCGTGACTGCATCAAATTTAACATACCTTGGCTTCGTCGAGTCTTGCTAATGCTTTCAATAGATTACCGAGATCACTTCTTACGCAATATAAATCCTAAAAAGAATGAAATAAATTAGTGAAAATTACAACTGTTAATCTACAGAGATTAACTATAACATTAGCACGTGGGATTCGAGAATGCTAATTGAAACTTGCATAACTTGTTATTCAACAACTTTTTGTGAGATTTTTCCGAGTGTAATTACTTTTAAGAAATAACAGCTTTTTCTAATCCATTGCTAAATATACAATGCAAAATATAAGCTGTAAACGACTTGTTTTTATTTGAAAGAGCTGAATATTCTAATGTTTCAATGAACAATACAATGTCCCAAATTGATAATCTAAAATTTCAAATCTACATACTGGATTGTACTGCAAAGCAGTCACATATGCTTGCACAGCCTGCTCCATATCTCCTGCTGCTACCAAAGCAGCAGCTAAATTAATGTAACCGTCTATGAAGTCTGGTTTCAACCGAACTGCATGTCTGTAATTTTCCAATGCTTCCTGGAGCTGTCCTCGCTCTTTGTAGACATTTCCCAAATTGCTGTATGCTTCAGCCAATAATGGATTCTGCTTGATAGCTAATGTGCTGTAGTGGGCTGACCTGTTGAAAATTGTGGTGATTAGAAAAGTTTGTTTTCAAAATACACTCATGCTCTGACATAAAAATTTACGTATTTTTTTTACATTTATAGAGATTTTAAAAAAGATAGATTAAGTTTGAAAATGTTCATATGAAATCATACTCACTTTTCTAGTCTGCGGCATTGAAAATGTATCGAGGAAAGGAGTAGTAGGACTCCTGTGTTATTTGTTTCTTGTCTCCACAACTGCATGCAGTGCCTTTCTGCATTTTCATAGTCCCCAGCTTGGTACTCTCTGTGTGCGAGTTCCAGTAACCCTGAAAACCACAAAATTCAATTAGTGATATTGTTTAAAAATAGATGCTTTTTCATCAACTAAGATTTCTTTAGTTCAATTGTTCTTTTATTTCAATAATTATATTTCAAAAGAATCTACATTTTATTTATAAACAAGGAAATCACTTGGAAAAAAATTTCCTCATAGTTTCTTGTTTCCTTGATTAATGACTCATCCAATCCTATCTCAATTTCAATACGACCTATATATGTGTGTGTATGTGGAGAAGCTAAGAGCGTCAGAAGCTCAGTTTTCATAAGATGCTCGCAAGTCACTCAAAAAGCATTTGTCATTCAATTTGCAAAAAAAGAGGCAAATTCTGTCAATAACATAGAAATAGGAGTCTCTACAAAAGAGACAATGGAAAGACAATCCTACTGTGAAAACACAGCAGTCAAAAAATGTAAAACAAAGATAATAAACAACCCTCCTAATCAATAAACCAGCACATCATTCTTTGTTCACCTTCCAACATGGCTCTGGAGCAACAGAGTCATTGGAATCATCCTGCCATCAATCAATAACCCGCAGTAGCATCAGCCCATCCCACCCTCAACCAAAATTCTCGAAAATAACAGCAACGACGAGGATTAAAAGAAAAAAAAACGAAAGAAAGAAAAAGAACAAAAGTTTGATAAAGCAATAAGTACACGAACAGTACGAGTCGAGGACGACGTTGACGCCATTGACGGTCTGCTCGTCGGCTACGGTGATGAGCTCCTTGCCTTGTGTGTCCTGCGACACGACCAGTAAATTCTGGCCGTTCTGTCCCTGTTGTCCTGGCTGATGCAGAGGCGGTGGTGGATTCGGCTGCCAGTCGGCGTGTTGCTGCTGCTGCTGGAGGCTGTTGGCCGTAGCCTCGACGACGCGATTGACGACGCCGGCGGTCGTCTTCATCAGGCCACCCCCGCCGTTCTTGTCCATCACGCGTGCGCTCATGATGTCCTCGCCAACTCGCCGTGCATGTATTATTATATATACACACTCCCTCGCGCTGTGTCTGATCAGTATATGCGCGGACGAGGAGAGACCTAACCTCACTTTCTGTCTCTCTCTCTCTCTCTTATATATATATAGATGCGTTAGATAGCTGTCACTGTAGTCGATACGCCGGTTGACAATACAAGGAAGATGATCCTCTTTTTACGAAACCTCGACGTCGTCCATACCTCTAAGCCGACGGGCTGCTACTCTGACAAGGGACGCGCTTTTCCCACGCGCGAGCGCGAGAACAAAGAAAAACGCCGCGGCGCGTATTATACAGATACACACACACGCGCGCGTTATAGTACAGCTCCGAAACGACTTTTCCACACACTGGTGTCTCTCGACGTTCCTTTTTTGTTTTGTATATATCCTATAAGTAGTACTTTTGTATATTGTCGATGGCAATAACAAACAAACAGACACACAGCGAGTGACTCGCCGGACAAAGCAAATATGTAAGTATATATAACAACACTGACTACAGACAGTCGACGGCGGCGAGTCTCACACTAACGAGAAGGTCCCGCAGGAGCAGAGAGAGCCTGGATGTGTATCGGCGGCGCCGCGCGCGCGGATATTCGGCAAGAGGGAGAGAAAAGGCACGGAGGGGAGCTGCTGCTAGCTATACTGTGTACTATATAGATATACTTCTATAGAACACATCAGAGAAAGCGCCGACGGCCAGAGAAGGCCTGTGTGATGGTATATATATCTATATATCGCGAGTTTGGAGGGGAAAGAGAGAGAGAGAGAAGCAGGAACGGAGGTTGCGGAAACTGGTATACCCCCTTATAGCTCTCTGTGTATAGGGTCGCGGCGGCGAGTTTTTTTTTGTTGGCAAGGGGGAGGGAGAGCTGGGCTTTTAATTGATTCGCGCAGAGGGTCGAGAGCTCGCGAATTTTTGCGCTTCTCAGATGCTGCATCAGGCATTAGGGGGTTGTGTGCTATAGCAGCTGATGCGACGATGGTGAGACTCAAAAGTGATCGGGTTGATTGGAGGGTTTGGAGGATTTGCGATATTGTGATGTAGGGAAGGAAAGATGAAATGGATTATTCGACTACTTTTTGTTTTATTTGTTTCGATGCCCGGTTTTGAAATGATTCGTGTTTTTTGTTATGGCTTATTATTATGTTTGATATATAATGTAGGTATTGAAGAAATTAACTGAAGTAAATCGTGAAAGTTGAGCTAATATGAATAGTAAATGTTCTTCGTACTGGTGTTAATATTGACGTGTGTATCACTTTAAACTATATATAAATAGTTAAAATAACCTGTCAATTATTTGCAAATTAAATAAATAGATACCAAGTACTCGATATGATTTTTAAAGGAAATAGAAACTTTTTTCGAAGACATTTATTTCAAAGTTTAGATTAATTAAGACTTTCGGTACAACACTTCAGCAAAGTTTCATAATATGCAAAGGAGATAGCAGACTATATACGACAGAGTTCCGGAAGTATGACCACTTTTTTATGTGGATACTCGGGGTGGCAAAAGGGTGAGCCGAATACCCAATGGTTCAACCTTTCTGCAACGCTGCAAGGGTTCGACAATCATACAATTTCGGACATAAAGTCTTCTCTATTGTGCCCATTCAGCGACTGATATTCACAAGATGTATAGCAGTGTATAGTCAAATTTTAAATACAACTATAAAATCGAATCAAGCTCTTTTTTAAAAAAAAAAAAGATGCTAGATATTTTCACACCAAAGACAAAATTTACGATACCGGCCAGCTTCGATAAGAACATTATCTCGGATAACGAGAACATTTATAGAATACGAAGAAAAATATTGTTGTTGACACTACACACATTTACGTAAATTCGATCACACGCCGAAATAACCGCAGTCGATAAATTAATGTCATCCACAAAAAATTAATTCCGTCTGAATTTTTTACAAACCTATCGCTTTTATAGATATACCAGGGATATCGAGTATATAATTCAGAAGCTCGTCTAGTGGACTGTTTGAGCCCAAAAATAAAAGGGTATAGATCAATACATCGTCGTCTGCGGAGACACGATTAAATTAGTAATCAAAGTCATAAACGAGTCGTCGATACGATTAACCGGTGAGTGATATTGCGCGGCTGTGTGTCACTTTGACCGAAGCTTTTTATACGTGAACTCTTGATCATATATTATTATACGACCACTGGTTGGATGTATATATAATTTGTCTATTCTTGTCTGCTTTCCAAAATTCTTTCGATCATGTAGCACGCTCTTAAAAGATTATATTATAAAATTGGATTATTTTGAATTATTTTCAATTATATTGTGATAAAATTGTATCCTATATATACTTGTTTATTTAAACATCACTATTCGTATAAATAAATATTGAACGAAATGAAAAACGTGACAAAAATAATAAGAAACTGACACCAAGTGTCGCCCATAATCCATAAAAATAATTCAACGACACCCACGCGACCGAGTTTATATCTCCGATCAGCGCATCTTCGCATCGATATACGACCCACGAGGTAATTAATCCGATCCACTTTCTCAGCTCTATTCTTATACCCAGTACATACACCAGCAGCACCTCCTCCTTCGTCATCATAACACGTGTCTTCAAACTCGGGTAAAAAAGCCGACGTTCCTCCGGTGTGTATATATATTCTAAAGCATATTATATACGAAAATTACGACGACGACGGCGGCGACCTATTGATTGACCGCAAGCGAGGCTGAAAAGCTAAAAACCTTGGCCGAGTGTATGTGTATATATGTGCGTTATTGTGAAGCCACGGCGGCTAATTTGATTTTCTTGCGCGCACATCTCGTGGCTTAGGCTTTGCGTTTAGTATACACACGTGGGTTGAGAATTTACGTGCAGAGTTTTAGGGGATAATTTTTTATTGATGTTTAAGTTTACTCGTAAAAACGTCCGAGAGTGCAATACCTATGTATTCTTAATTGAATCATTAAAATTAGTCCCTATACTCATTCCGAGTTCAACTCGTCTGACGCGCTCAATTTGAATTTCAATTTGTCAGCTGTTCGAAAGAGCGGGACGCAATTTTATTGCGTAAGACATATATATGAGGCATACGTACGCAAAATTAATAAAGTCGAGCGCGAAATGTTTTTCTACATTGGAACGAATGGCTTATGCTCATCTATGGGAATTTTTTTCATTGGTATATACTAACGTCAATTTTTCCGCGCTCTGCACACTGATATAGGTATATAACAATCAAAATTTTTTATATTGTATTAGGCTGGCTGAAACTGATAAAGGCATGAAGTATTGGGTGAATCGGTATTATTCTTCCTGTTTGGAAATTAATGCAGCTATAATGAAGTTTGGTTTGGAAAATTTTTCGTCGACAAGAGATACTAAAGTTAAGTGAAGAAAAAAACATCGCGTGGATGCGCTTGGACAGTATAATGCGCGATAACGATGAGGCGAGACGTTTTTAGGAACAATTTCTCCTTTCAAATTCTCGTATTTATACGCTTCGAGCATTACTCATAGGAAAAAAACACCGAAATTACGATAGGCTTCATCGTTACAGTCGTCGGCTTAATTCAAATTATTACTTCATATAATTATGTATATATTAATTTTCGCTTATATGTGTTTCAAGTTTCTGAAACAAAAACTATTTTTGAACAACTTTACGCCGCAATACTTCAAAATAAACGTATAAATTTATAACGAATTGAAAATTCTCAAACAAAAAATACAAGTAACCTACTTAAGAACCTCCACACGAAATATAACGCTAAGTAATTAAAAAAAAAGTCCATCCGCTAAATAATAAAAGCTCCCCTAAATTACGCGCACTAAACTCTCGAAATACCACGATCGTCCTTATCTCTCTCCATTATAATCAACAATAATTTTCGCAACACACCAAAACACTCAACACCGCGTCCTCTAGCGTCCCTAAGACACAAACAATTCGCCAAACAAAAACACATCAGTCGGGTGTGTCTTCCTCGAGGAAAATTTACTAGCGATATAATTTCACAGTCTTCCCTTGAAAACTCTTAATACAAGTACCTATATCATATACCAATGGGTTTTTTCCACTCGTTGCATAGAAAAAAGGGAGAACCCATAGACACACGGCCTTTCCCCTCCCCCATATACAAGCGTGCTGCAGCGGTTATATAGAAAAATTTCCGCTCTCTTTTCTTTCTTCGTCGTAGTCTCGTCGGGGAAACTATCTACTCGAGTCGATAATATGTTGCCTGGAAAAGATGTTGAATATTTTAACGGTGGATGCGAGCGATATTATTTTATTCGAAACGCTGCGGTTGCGAGCTATCGATGATATTTGAATGATGCGCATGGGAGGGTCGGTGTGCTTTTAAATTATACTTGGGATCGAGGATTATTTTGATTCTGCAGTTCGAGAGCTTTATCGGGAATTTCGATTTGAGTCTATTATCAATATTTTAGCACCGGTGTGATATGATTATTACATATTTGGCTCTCGTCGCATTTTACGTGATTAGTTATTGACGTGTGATATTATTACTGAAAATGAAAATAAATTTTTGTCATAATAATTTTTCTTCAAATATCAAATACGCGACGTTAGATAATGCTGCACACAACATTGAAAATAAAAGCGCGCCCAGCAACACCGTAGCCCTAAAACCGGTATCTTTGATATTCTCGACTGATGCTAAAAAAATACAGGTTTTGGGGAAGCCGATCTAGAGCTTTGATGCACCTCTGGTGTATTTAGACACACACAGGAATTTTCCAGAAAGCCCTACAAAAAAGACGTTAATCAACCCTTTCGAATTCCCAAAAAAATTTAATTAAAAACTCAAACCGCTATACCAACAATTTTAAATTTGCAAAAAAAAGTCCAGCTCGAAAATTCCTCCACAACCATTGTTACTATCCCCTCGAAAATTTAATCCCAAAACAGAGAAAATATCAGGGGCGACACACCCACGATCTTACGGCACTGGCTTAGCAGCAGCAACAGCAGCAGCAGGACACAAAACGAACGAAGGGCTGCCCCACTCGCTTTAACTTCTGCTCGGCTCGTTCATTTTCTTTCTCCGTCGCACTACCGGGCCGGGCGCAGATGGAGAGCCAGTGGAATATTCCATCGGCTCTGGTGTCGCGGCGCCGCGAGTGCGACGGAGACAGACTGACGCGCCGAGGCCCCGATTACGCTATATAGACAGATCTCTATGTATACAGCCGGTGTAGGTTTTTTGTCATTTTTTTTTAGAAGGACCTCGTTGGTGAAGAGGATTTTTTTTATGCTTTACAACTGGCAGTTTTTGTGAATATTTGATGTATTAGTTTATTTTTATTTCGATGATTGGGTATGTAGGTGGTGTACTGGATTTTTATTTTTCAAAGTAACTTGGTTGGTTGACTCGAAAAATAACGAAATAATAAAATTGTCGTATCAAAGACCTATGACAGTATGCTGCTGATTCAGTATATGCAAACGTTATTTCTGTTTTGAAAATACAGTACGGTTTGCTGTGCATATGTACAGAACTTTCTAGACACTATAGATATAGAGCCGCAGCTGATGACCGAATGTTTTGATTTTTTCTGCATCACATAATACTGTTTCTTTTTGAATCGCATCGCGCTCGAACAAATTTTAAAACACCTTCGCATAATCATTATACATTCATCATTCATGTAAGTTATTGTACCGCCAAATCGATATCGTTATCTGATTACAGCAAACTTTTATCGCTAATAAACCATCTGCAGCGACTACAAAATTCATGCGAAATATTAAACCAATCTATCAATTAAAATACCAAACAATCATAAAACACCCAAAAACAAAAATTAAGTCCCACAATTATAACAGCAGAGCCGCGCCGAGCAACAAAATCAATGCTATACACGCCGCAGTGTAAAACGGTCTTATACAGCAGCAGAGGAGAGAGAGAGAAGAGCCGCACTGCATAGAATAGACGTCGCAGATACGCGATGTGCGGGGAAAGGTGCGCTCACAACGCGCTTTTTAGAAGAAGAGAGAAAAGTAAAGGAAGCGACCCCGAACGACGGCTGGATGCTGCACAAAGGATCCATATGGCGAAAAATTCACCAGAGGAATTTAATCGTCGAAGAATCCTTTTGAATTTTTTTTCGAAGCTGTGCTTGATTTTTGATATAGCTATTATATGAAGATTTTTTTTTGAAGTATGTATACCGAGCGATGAAATAGAATAATAAAGCTACTCGTTTTTAACTTTTGCCCTTCGTCTAGACATCACGAGTTGCTCAATGGGTCTCCTTCGAACTTTGGGTAATAATAGAAAATTTATTTGTCTTTGCCGAGCAGTGTTTCAGGTGCGGTGAAGTCTGCGGCAAAATTTTCTGTGGACGAAGCTCTTGAAAAACTTTCCAAGGGGATTAGTCTGGTTTAAAGAAGTTTTAGTGGTGGCTAATTAGGTGTATATAAATAGTTCTTTCCTGACGTCACGAGACGATGTACATATATATAGTTCGCAAATGTGACTCGGATTTATGTAATATTCAAATTGCCGCATCCATTACAATGTATATATAGCTACGAAAAGTTTTGCTGCAGTGTAATAGTATATGATGCAGTGACTTTGAAATAAAACGAAATTCATACGCTTTTTATTGGCTAACAGGGTTTGACAAATAATTTTAAAAAAAGGTTATATAATTATTTAAAAAACAATACATACCGATAACTTTTAATGAACAAAATTAATCATGACTCAACGTCAACATGTCAGAGTGGAACATTCAAGATCTGTTTTCGTCGATTTTTAATAACATATTCATTCATAATCTGCTTTTAGTATATGTACAGTATTAGACGCATTTGAAAATCAGTCGTTTTCGCGCCATTTTCACATGACGTCATCAGAGCGTCCTCGCGCGAACTCTGTATTATGCTCTCCACTCTCGTATATATTTATATACTTGACAAACTAGTGAGAAAGGTCTTAACTTTTGACAATCGCAATTCACCTATTTTTCCAGCGGAGTCTCTTAAGTTTGTTTCGTAATTAGTTATTTTGCGAACGTTGTTTCTCCAAGTTTCACTATTTTAATTGTTTCGGTTTAAAGTTTAAGTATCTGTATACGAATTGCTGTTGATGTTGTGCTCCGAAAATGAAGCAGACGGTTTCCGACTTGTTATCTTAATAATTAAAAAGTTTTTCGCGATGTTGGCGCAAACATTTGCATACAATGTGCCAATGTTTATTCACGATAAAAAATACAAAGCGCGAGGGGTTGTATATTTATACTATACAGCTAACGAAACGTCAAAGCACCGAATAAACAACTGACCGTTATATAAATAGACTCTTCGGTTTTGCATTTTCCAATATTTATTTTCTGCACTACTCCCTCGATTATCCATACACTTCTTATTTAATTAATTAGAGGCTTTATCGTTTGAGAGCGCGATAATAGTAGTTTACTCGTTTATGCAAGTGATTTGAAAATTAGCAAATTACTTTATGTAATTGGACTAATTTTACAATCCGAGCTCACATTTCAGGACGGATGTTTAATGATTTTCTGAGAATGTTTAAAAAATACGTAAATTGTGCAAAAATATACATCTATTTTTACTGTACGAAGGTATAACCCTTCAAACAATGGATTAATAATACGTATACGCCTCTTAGTACGCCTACAATGTTTTGAAAGTGCAAATATTTTATATAAACTTGTGTAATATAGGTATCCAACGTTATACAAGTACAGCGAAGATAACAAATTTATTAATATCCAATATTACAATCCTACTCCTACTTCATATAATAATTATATATATCACGTCGTCGTAACGTCTTTCCAGTGTATACACTTCAATGCGACAATCATCCTTACGACTCTCGAAAACAAAAAGCGAATCCTCCACAAATTCCAAGCAAGAAAGAGAAGCTCCAAGCAATTGGCCTGGAAAGTTTCATTGGAAAGTTTTACACTACATTATATACAAGCCTTTCATCAGTGCGTCCTTAGATTTTTTTCCCCCATTCAATCTTTTTGCCGCAACGAATTCGGCGTACGATTCCGCCTTTATCGTTCTCCGATTATCGACTGCTTCTCTTTTACGCCACACGATCATATTAATTAAACTCATCACGTGAGAGATAATAAGTCTTGTTTACACTGTCGTAAGACTGCAACAACAACAACCGATTTAAGAAAAATTACAATTAATGATCACGTTATACAAAAATCACAACCGAGTCTTTTTATAAAATGTAGTTTACATAATATTAACGTGAAAATTTTCAGATATCAAATCAATAACGTAGAACTACTGTCGCGACATGAATCAGCGCGAAATATTTTCTATAAATATATATACCAGCCCGCTCGCGTCTCCACGAAACGGATTTATTGTGCTAATGGATTTTCGTACTTGAGAAGCTAGAACAATGGTAAAATCCAAGCCTAGAAATAACAGCTCGTAAATCTCAGCGAAAATTTGAAATCAGAGGAAAAAGTACCGGTGGCACGTATAGACCAGCAGAGACAATTTCGAGCGCTATAATGACCTTCGGAAAAGTTGCTTTTTTTTATCGCGGAGAGAGGAAGAGCGAAACCATGATGTGCTGCGTTTTCCTCGTACTTATTTTCGGTGAGTGATTGCTGATATTTAGAGCTTGATTATAGAATTTTTTCGCGCGGTATCTTCGCGGTATTAGTACCTGTATGTACCTCATTTATCGTAATCAATTTCGTATTAGCTCGTTTTGTTGTCGGTCAGTGTATGTATCATTACGATTTCTTTTGAAAATATTGTTTATTATGTTCATAAGATCGTTTTCCTCGTTTGGCAAAAAATGTTTATCGGAATATTCAATAATTAAGAAACGCTATTTTTAGCAGCGATCCAACTTTTTATTATTTGCATACCATCGTCGGCAACATTCGCGAATTCGTCATGCGTCGAACGATGTTTTGCGCGTGTGGTATATATTTAAAAGCTCTCGAGTTTGAAAAAGACGAGAAATTTTCCACGTTATACAAAAATACGCGCTTGTGTACCACCTATACGTGTATATATAAAATAATTCTTTCGTCGAGGGAAAAAATGAACAAAGTCACCGCCAGCACGTGTCCGTACACTGGGTGTATCGTTCGTCATTTTCGCGCTTATGTATCAGTGTCTGACAGCGCAACGCGCTTATTATATTTTTAACGTTTCGCAAAATGACGATTCTAATTTCTCGTCTATTTTTAAGTAATATAAAGAGCATAAAGTGGAAAATTTTTCGACCATTGCTTGTTATATCGTTGCTCCTAACAAAAACTAATACATTTGAAAAATAGCCTTTTTAAAATCTACATTTTTAGAGCTCTTAAATAATATAAATTTATTTAGGGCCTTATGTACTTGTGGTACCATTTTAATGATACCTCGAGTTTATATTAGGGCCTCAATGAATATTTGTTAGTGTGGCGCGTTTAAAATGCCAATTTAAAATAGGTCTTTTCTGATATATACTACTTTTCGTTAGGAGCGTCGATATAATCTCTGCAAAAATTCACGATGGCAGTGAAGAAAATTGATTTATAATTTATGATTTTATCTTTATTATCAAAATTAATAAGTATCTATCGACTGACGTCGATTTTTTTCCGAGTTTTGGAATTTATTAAATTCATATACTACAACAATGTAGCCCGGGTAGAAATCGTAACCCAGATACTGGCCAGTTTAAATG